>CACRXP010000245.1:455839-515262 GCA_902702965.1 Spirometra erinaceieuropaei | reverse complement strand
GTGACGAGAAGTAAGACTGAGGCTCGCGAGCTGTGCACGGCTCCTACAGTGGTAGGCATGGGGAGCACTTGTTCTTTCACTGATTTCTGTGAAGCCATTACACCTCACTACGCTGACGTTATTGAGGACTATGACAGAACATTGTTGGGCAGTTGTTACAGGCACTGCCTGCTAGTGTAAAACGAGACGAGACTCCTTTCTTTTCATGGAGTTAAGAACGAGATAATGTGGCAATCGCTCTTAAACAGCGGCCTTTTAATTGCAACTAGATATTCCTTAAAGGGTCTTTGCAATTAACCAAAATAGTTGAGATAATTTAAGTGCAGTCCGTCACGACAGTTGAGGATAAGTGGCTTTTAGTTAATGGAATTAAATTAGTCTGGCAATAAATATAGCGTAATTTTTGGCATGCAACAACTTTTGGCATCAATGATATTATTTCTTTTGAGTTAAGGGGTCCAGAGAAGTGTCTAAGGAAGCCTTATATTAAGAATAATTTCTGTTAAATAGTCAGTTCCGGACAAAAGGATATGTGCGTGTAGTACAATCAGAAAGTGTTATTTGATCATCGCAAGGTCCTGGTGATAGGCAGAGCTGTCAAGACGGCATGTTTGGTTCAAAAACAGTGCGTACTGATCCACTGCTAGTTCAAGAAATTTAGATTGTCACAACCCGACAAGGGATCCGAATATTTTCATTTGATTTGATGAGATTGACAAATGTCCTTCAAGAGAATACTGCTCGTATTGCGGATATTCTGAATGTGTCCAGTTTGATCATCAGAGTTTTGTAGTGGATGGACTAGGTAACAATGGTTTTTGATGACTCCTCACTTCACACATTATGAGCGCATGTTTGCTTTAACTTCTCAAAGTAAAAGACTTGGAAACGCTCAGGTGATTATAACCTATGTAAGTCTTACCGAATCTATCCTCCAATAAAACAACACTCATGTCACATTTGCAGCGATAATATTAAACCTACAATACAAAAAATCGAATACCCGAGTGGCTCAAACGTACTGACGGCAAAAATCCTAATCTGATATGGTATTAGGAGTTAATGATGAGACACTGCTTAATTCGATGACAGCGAGTATAAATGGACAAGGAAATGGACAAGGACCAATGAGACCACTGTATATCTTTGTAAGATTATCGGTATGTACGCTGTTCACGCGAGTGATCAGACAGCCAGTATTTGTTTTATATGTATACATTTCTTGACCCTACTCAGGCCTAACTGCTGACAATATAGTAGAAATGAACTGGAAAGCGATTTGCGGCAGTGGTAATATTTTAATATGGCATTTCGTAAAACGTGACAATAGCTTACTCTGCTGGTTTTCCGGGTGGTGGATGAGGGTCAACTTTTACCAGCGCCATAGTATTGGCGATTGTGCGAACAGGCACGCCGGACATAAAAGGCCATCCCAAAAATGCAGACAATAGCGGAAAAACAACGACGGTGATAACGTGGTCCATTACAAAAGGACTGGGCTTTACGGCCTTTGGTTTCAGAGCAGTCACGCTAAATAGTAAAAAAACAGTAAAATCAATAGTGTTTTATAGAAATAAATCCTGCGGGTAAATAATTTCCACAAATTCACAGTGGAAAAAGCAGATACAGGGGAGGTTGGGAGTTAGTCAAGAATGGCATCACTCATTCAGAGTTCATTTTGGTGGGGACGAGCTTGACGTTGTAAAAACTGCTAGTGAATAGCATTCAAATTTTCACAATATATCGACGTTGACGGAACTCCCTTTGGAAGAATTAAGACTCCATTTTATATCAGATGCGTTCCATATGTTATATCATAAACAACTTCAGACTCAGTCGTTTGGCAACATTAGTAATTAACAGTGGCCTAGGTTTTGGGCCTCAAGGATGTTTGTTCTATCTACTTCCAATTTTCAGTCAAAATGCTTATCTTAATTCTGGCAGGGTTTAAGATTAATAAAGATGCAGTTTGATAGTTTAACTGAGTCGATACGTATATTATTACTGGAAGCTCCTAAGACCTAAACTGAACGCAGTCAAAGCACACTAGAGAGAATAATGCCAGGGACATAACAATTTTGTTTCTAAATGACTCATTTTCTACAAATTATTATATCCGTCTTTAATCTGTCACTCTAAGAATCAAACTCGTATAGACATGAAATGTGCAAAAGCACAGAGAATTATCCCAGACGCTGATCAGCCACAACACTTCAGTGCTAAAATTACACTAGGCGCGTTCTGAGCATAATCGTGTTTCTACAAGTGCCTCCGTCCTACTTTCCAACATGAGCCCTGATCAGGCGACTGACATATTCTAGAATGTGCCACGTTTTCGGCTGTCTTTCTAATGAATAAACCGATCCACCGGGCGTACTTGTATGTCATTTTGTTTCTTCTCAAATTACACTTGTTTTGGATCATAATTTCCAAACAAGTAAGTCAGACTAGCCCACAGACTGACAAAATGATTATAACTATATATTGGATGGTGAGGAATTGAATCATGGCGTCCAAACCAATGGAGCATTCTCCTCTAAAAACGAAAAGATGCTGGACAGGTGTTTATTTACCAAATCTATAAACCCATAGTCTAGCTATATATCAGGAAAATGTGTTAGGCCATGTATGACAGCTTTGGAAAACTTTGCGTAGGAGCACACTAAATTGATTAAGCGTCCTTTAAGCACATCTAAGATAAGACTAGCTGGCAGGGCGGCGAAGATCAGACCACCTTCAGTACTGTAGCATTTAATTAATGCCGAGTTTACACGAAGTCTACAGAAAATTGTGTTCAGTAGTCCGAAGATCTGTCGTCCACTGGTTGCGAATGCTAACAAATGATTCCAATAAGGGTGTTCAAAGGAAAAACAACAACTCTCATATTTAATATTATGCAAATTATTAAGGACGTATCAGTTACATTGACTCACTTTTTCCCTATTAACGCACCAAATGTAGAATGCGTTCCATTGAGGAGTGTTTTTTTATGTTTTATTTCGCATATGTTTAGCCAAACAGGCCACACACTCCACAAGCTTAATTAAAGGCACAGTTCAAGGGCATATTTTTCCAGTAATTTATCAGCTTAATGTCGAAACTGAAATTTAACAAGCACCACAGCCATTAGGCGTACGAAATTTCACATTTTGCCAGAGGCAACAAATTTATTTTATCTCTAAAGAGTATCTGGAGACAAACGGTGAGACAGACAACAGGGAAGGAGATAGAGGAAACTTCTTACCTGTTGAGTGCTGTTTCCGTAAAGACGAGGAGTGCAGTAAAGAATCCAAGGAAGACGGCGTTGCTATGGACGATAGCAACGGACGGATAAGTGAAAGTCACAGCCTGCTTTAAGTCCACAATCTGCACTAACATAGACACATTTAGGTCCGAGACTGCAGGAATGTCCAGTGTTTTGACTTTATAATCCGCAAAGAAGGCTCTTTCTATCAGTGTCACAAAGACTATCCCCAGGGGCACATTAAAGGCACCGACCCAGTACCGGAACTGAAAAAAAGATAAAACTTGTTTCGCGTGAGGTCTCTAACCATGAATAAAACAACAGAGGTTTAAAGATAAAACGTTTCGTTTACTATGGTACATCACCGAAGGCTTAAATGCAATGTATTAGAGGTGAGAAATTTATGTTTAATAAATGGAAAATTACCTGCAAATCACACTCACCGTTCTCCGAATAAAGTGGCTCCTTTTGAATGAGTTCACACATAGAGAAAAGATGAGCATTAGCAGGGCAAGAAATAGTGAGACGGCCGCCCGGGAAGCATTTTGACTCGTATTGAGGGCATTTTGTAGGTCTCCAAGGCTAGAATTCGCGGTGTTTTCAATGGCAAAGTTTTGAGGAATGGCCTGCCAAAGAAAGCTCTATGTAAGTGAAATGAGTATACTTTTTTCTGCGGTGACACAGGATTGGATGATCGGGAATAATTCCATTTAAAACAGTGTCGGGAAAGAAACCTTGGGACTTGCTTCTGGGCGCGGTTTCCTGGGGTTTTATTCAAGCTCTCTCTGACGTGACCTTGACGGCGCTACTGACTGGGAGTCCTTGCAGTTACTGACTTAATAGCGCCGAAGATCCAATTAACCAGTTTTGTTGCGTGGCATACTGAGACATTGACTGTGGCTGTCCATGTGGGTGGTTCCGAATAAGAAACCGAAAAGTCAGGCAAATAAAATCCTTCTTTCAGTATCTATATCCCCTCCTTGTTTGCCGCTTCCTGAAACTCTACTTTCGGTAGTATCGGTAGTCGACAACTCACGTGCTTCCCGCAGCATGCATTAATTTCGGCATTGCCAAACTGGCAAATGTAACCGGATGGCATTGCTCGGACGTAATGTGTGCGTTGATGTTATTTTTTATTACTGTTATTATGTGTTCGGTTTTATCGTCCGTTTAGAATAGGTACCCAGCCGTTAGTTGTGATGCATACAATGCAGGCCAGTCGATTCAGTCGTGACTTCGCGTCAACTCCTCGTCAAAAGCATGTGGTTAAGCATGCGATCAAGTGATGCGAAGAGGTTGTTGACAGCTTACGATTGGTTTGCACAATACGCCCTTCAGGCAGCTCAGACGCTTGCCACATTTTCGTCTGCGCTGGCTGATGAAGTCGCATTGATGGTATCTCACTCTAACTGCTCATAGGAATATCGTTATTCGATCATCTAATCATTTAATTTACTGCTGTTCAGAACAACGGTCCGAGTAAATCCCCGGGCGCAATTATATTTGAAACGGATCAGGTAGTGACTGATATAGTTATTTAGCTTGTCGGTTAGCAAGTTACCTGAGTACCTCAGGTTTTAGATCACGTTAACTTCTGCAACATTCGAAGACGTCAAGAAAACTCGCCAGTTCAAACAGTTCAACGTTGAGATTTAATTTTTAGATGAAAACCACTCAGTCAGGGAGATTGGAGGATTTCGCATGGATGCTGCAGTTTTGGTATTCTTGAACAGACACTACCAGATTCTGGAATGACTGCGTTGAAAATTTTGCAAGAAATGGGTCAACCCAGTAGCATGCCTTTCCTTTGCCTAAAAGTTGCCCGATATAAGTATAAGCGAGGCTTCCAAGCCAAGATGCAGAGTACATTACATCAAATGGAAGTATAGAGACCTAACCGATGTATTCAGCTCTTTATAAATTTAAGTAATTGTCCTGATATGCAGCGTATGACTCAGAAGTCCGTAATCCCCAACTTAAGATGTTAGTGCAACAGATGTGAAAGTAGCATGTTATCCCCTACAAAGACAAGGGAGACTGCAGTGGCCATTTCTGGCTTATTAGCTGTCGTCAGCCAGTCATACCCAATTCCGAATTGTAGAACATCCGAGGCTCGAACTCGCGGTGTGTTAGTTAGAAATCCAAGCCTCTAACCGCTGGGTCACGAGCCCTGTCGGTTTCGATCGGGAATATACAATGGTAGGGTGGGCTCACCGATCGTTCTTATGGAACTCACTCGTTCCGTTGTGGCTTACGGGATCTAAATCGAGACCAACCAGCAGTCGCACAGTGGCGCATGATATAGACAGTATGTTATTACCGACAAAGACAAGGGAATAATAACATACTGCCTATATCATGCGCCGCTGTGCGGCTGCTAGTTGGGCTCGAGAGAGCCCGCAAGGCACAACAGAACGAATCAATTCCACGGGAACGATCGGTGAGCGCGCTCTACCAGATGTGAAAGTACCCAAAGGGGCAGAATGGCCTTATAACGACAGCTACACGAAAAGCTTACAAACCGCGGCTCACTCGACGCAACTACGTCCATCGTTCAATTCAACAAGACCGATAGCCACGCACAGATGAAGGAGCTCCTGAGCCCCCAATTGTTTGGCTCATGGAGTTCCTGCCTGGTAAGGCAATAACAATAAGTTTCATTGCTAAGTTTTATTGCTTACAGGGCACTATAAACGCAAACCTAATGCTCAATTAAAAGGCAAAAATACAGTAGATGTGCTAACTCATGAAATGTCAACCAAAATTTCGAAATGCGTTCTCGTTTTGAAAAGATAAATTAAGTAGTGTTGTAAAACTAATCATGATGCAGCATAAATCTATAATGATCCAGTTACCTCAGGGTTTCGTCTTTCGAAAGAACTTATTTTCGGCTGCATGCAAGATCTATACTCTGCAAAAAATGACTACTTATGTAGTATGCAATTTTCTCATTGATTTTCGATGCCCTTGAAAATTCAATTATATTTCATGGAAAACATGCATAAAAATATTCATTCTTTTACTTATTCGGTAGAAAATCAGGTCTTCTTCCAATTTCATACACAAAAAGAGTATGATTCGGTTTTAAAAAGTTTCTGATTGTGAGATTTTTAAAATACCGTTAAATGGCCGTTCATGAAACGTCATGTATCTGCATTTACGAATGTGGCTTGTAAAGTTAACAATATTGCTCAAATCCACTGTTTAATTTTATGAACCTCATATAATCTTCTCTTAACACCGTAGAGAAATACCTGCAATATTGTTAACTTTACAAGCCACATTCGTAAATGCAGATACATGACGTTTCATGAACGGCCATTTAACGGTATTTTAAAAATCTCACAATCAGAAACTTTTTTAAAACCGAATCATACTCTTTTTGAGTATGAAATTGGAAGAAGACCTGATTTTCTACCGAATAAGTAAAAGAATGAATATTTTTATGCATGTTTTCCATGAAATATAATTGAATTTTCAAGGGCATCGAAAATCAATGAGAAAATTGCATACTACATCAGTAGTCATTTTTGCAGAGTATAGATCTTGCATGCAGCCGAAAATAAGTTCTTTCGAAAGCCGACACCCTGAGGTAACTGGATCATTATAGATTTATGCTGCATCATGATTAGTTTTACAACACTACTTAATTTATCTTTTCGAAACGAGAACGCATTTCGAAATTTTGGTTGACATTTCATGAATTAGCACATCTACGGTATGTATAGTATTGCCGGCATAGAATCTGCTGTAAGCAAGTGGCTGTCCCATGGAATTTAGTGAAGGACTGATTCAAATTATAAAAAAATCATTAGTATCCTTCGGAGTTTTGACACTTCGTAAATAGCATTTATTATAAAATAGCGAACTCCCAAGTGCAACAGTAAGAAACTTCCTAAGCGGAGATCACAGGGACCGTCCAGATTAGCCAGGATTCTCAGACGAGGTATTTCAGAAAAAATGCAGCGCGAAAGGATAGGGAAGGTCGGCAGTCACTGCCGGGGTTGGGAGTACAATTCAGCAGTCGGGGTCGAGATGAATCAGCTGGTCGATGTTGGCAGATTAGTACATAGGATTGAGGTGAATGAGAAAAAACAACTGCGGCCTTTATTAGGTGCCGTATTTGGTGTACTCATAAGCAGAGTTTTTTCCATCGGCTTCGGCGACATTCGGACTTTGCTACGGCGGTGACCATGCATAGTAGCACCGCCCATCAGGAGAGGGAACTAGAGAATATGTCACGCATGCCAGCGATGAAAACGGCTATCAAACACTTAAATTCGGTCGTTTGAACAAGTATCACGACAACTGTTACGCCGATGCTCAATCGAAGTTGCCACAAACCTAATCACAAATGTCCAGGTTCCTTTATACCTGCGTCTTTGTTTGCTTCCGTCCATGAGTCCTCTGTCGAATTCAAAACGTCAGCGCGGTCAGGTTCCCGTTTTCACGATTGAGTTCCCTTCTCAGCATTTACTACGTTAAACTCGGATCCTGACCCTCGCTAACATGTGTGTTAACCCTTGATTTCGATCCTACCGTTCTACTGCTAACTGACGCCTTGGATGACTGGTAATAGGAAGAGTCACCTCGGAACTGACCCGACAATGCAAATCTATCTTGAACCACGGCAGGTCTGCGTCGGTCAAAACGAAATCTATGAGCAACAGTCTAGATACAAGGAGCGGCAACATTTGAAAGCTTACACCCTGTCATTTTTACGGTCGCAACTTCAAGCAGAATCGCTCAGTCAGTGTGTTATCCGCTTGTAGAATACACGGTTGCCGCCTGACCCTTCTGATCAGGCCTATTAGACCCGCCGGTCGGCAGTCTTTCAAGCCACGAATTCAAGAACGCCGAAACAGTTTGGCGGAGCTTTGTATACGCAGGTATTCAGGACCAAACACGAGAGCGGTTAAACCCAACATGCCCTCACGAGTGTTCAAGCAGTGCGGCCAAGTGCTAGTTAAGGGCGACACAAAACAGTGGCTAGACTCTGTGCCATCACAAAATACGCTGTAGTCGCTCAAGTAAAAATGTCTGCAGACAACGTTCTGACTGTGAGTCACAAAGATGTTTTGGCTAAACACGGATTAAGAAGGTAAAGACAAATGCAAGTTCACATATAATCATTCTTAGCTGATCAGTTGGAAATATCCTTGAAAATCGCACAGTGTCAGTCGATTTAATTTAAATTATCCAGGATCTCAAAGGTAAGAGTCCCAAATTGATAATTTGAGAACCCGCGGTTGCTCACCGGAACAGTTTCGTTCTGTTGTCGACGATTCGAAGAACTTGATCGGCTCTCAAATTCAAAAGCCTTTAATGCCAAAAGTCTACCACAGTTTTAGATGACTGGCCAAGCTAGTTGGTCTTGAACTGATCAAGTTTTTTTTCCTTTGCCGTCTCATGCCTTTGATAGATGTTTTTGAGGCTTGACAGCCGTCGGCGTTGCAGTCGTCACCTTCGCGGATGGTGCTTTTAACTCTGCCTCCCTCCGAATGAGTTCGTCGTAGGGTCGTGTTTACCAGGACTTCGTTAGTTCGATGGTCTTTAATTATGCAAGGACGCAGGGCGGTATTAGCCGCAGAAAAGTCGAAATGCCTGCGGATAGAGTTGACATTTTAATATCTTGCCTTAAATGTGAGTCTTTTTGTTTTCGAGGTTCATTGGTTTAAGATGTTCGTTCTTGAATGTCAAAAATGTAACGAATTTCTTCGGATGAGTTTCGAGCTGCGAGTTTAAGTTTAGCCTCCGAGTTGCCAATGTGTGTACATGTAGATGATCTGCAATTTTTGTTCAGTTTCCCGGCGTAATTGCAGTCCCAGTCATTGCAACATAGTTGACTGCCACCAAGATTCCGATAGGGAACATTTTGGCCTTAGGTTGCATCATCCGAGGACGAATTGTTGCCTGGGATAGATATGCTATGCCTACTTCGGCGGGCCGTAACGTCAAAAACAGGATAAATTTGTTCCGATGAGCAGTTCCTAAGACGATAATTACCGCTGGACAACTTTATTTTATGGTTGTTTCTAAACGTACGATACGTATTAAGCATGTTTCATTTTGAGTTATGAAGCCCAAAATGCCGAGGAATTTCTTTTTCTCCAACAACCTTTTCAACACAAACGATTGTGAAATTGCTAAAGTCCAATAACAATTACTTAAAATCTATATGTCCTTAGCAGTTCCTTCTGACAGTTCGCTAATATCCACATTTAAATTCTTTATTGCTATAAGCAAACAAGTTATGTATGCAAGCGTTAAAATAACCGTGACAATGCACGCATTCCTCTAGTGTATTCAATGTAAAAGACATACAGATACCACTTTTAAATATGCATTTCTGACAAACAGGAAGAACATGTAAATAAAGTGTTTAAATTTTTGGAAGTAATACTCACCTTAAACATGGAAAATATTGCTTTGAGTATCAGAAAGAGGCAAATGAAACTACTGAAGAGTTCTTCCAGGGACCGTCTTGCGTAAGAGGCCATAGAAGAGAGGTTAAGAGAGATGAGGATCACTCCGAAGACGGCGGTGTAAATACCCACCCAGAATCGGAGAATAAAAAAATCCGCACCTGTTGATCTGGCAAACTGAAAGGGAAGGGAGGCAAACGGATGGTCCGCTTTATCTTCCAACCTTTTGCACTGATAGTCACTGCTCACCCCCTTATACAACAGAACTGGCTCCAGGCAAATGTCTTTGAATTCGGCAAAATTTATTTTGAAATTTTCAACAATAATGTGACCTGCCGAAATGGAGTATTAGAACCAGTAGTGTCCTTGAACTTTCACAGTACGTCAGCTCTGCCGCGTAATCCTTTCTCTGATAATAGTTGAATATTTGTTATTTCTGAAATCCAGATGTGGGCTTACGGCTAAATCAAACAAGGACAAATCTGGACTCACTGACGAATTTACTCCGAAATCATCGCCATTGAAAACTACTTTTAAATGACGGAAGGCAAGATGTTATAAATAAGCTGAAAATACTGTCAGTAGCATCCCACCACGACGAACAGACTTGTGTAATCAGTCAGATAGATTAAAATTCTTTTTCAGAATAATTGCGGAATTTGCATTGTCAGTCCTTTATGCCAATACGCTTAGACCTATTCGCAGCAGCAATTCTGGTTTATGGAGTTTTGGTTCGAACGCTGTGGCGTGCGATCCTAGTTCTCTTCCGTTGAATAAAACGTAAAGAACACTTTGCGAAGCCTCCACTCTAAAAGAAAATACCCTAAAAATTCCTGAAACATTTAGCCTTGTCTCTATTTATCGCGCTTCAAACATCATTACGGAGTTTTGAAAGTTGGGGCTGCTTACTTTCCTCATAATTTTATCGGTAACTTGGAGTAAGTCAGTCTGAATTAAATTTCTTGGGCTCAGACTGAAGGTCGATGTGGATATTTTGGTGGAAGACCATTGGCTACCAGAAAGTCTAGGGGGACGCCGAACGGCCCACTGATGAGTCGAACCCCTCACACATGTGTCATGAAACCAGAGAATGTCGACGAAACAGGTGACTGAAGATTTCAGTAGAACATGTGCTGCCAGGTATGTTTCATCACAAGGTGCCTCAAATCTGCTTATTTGTTGGGATGTGGGCTATTTCTTCCACCGCAATCGGAAAGCTAAGACAATAGTCAAGGAGTTCTAACATATGTTTCTCGACCGTCTACGGGTCTGATTATGGGACCCCCACATTTTCATCTGCGTGATTACAGGCTCTGAAATGACTGTATGACACGAGAAAGTTTAAATTCGAAAAGACAACGAAAGTAAACAACGATCTAAGTGACCCACCTCAGACAGTACGTTTTCCTTCAATCAGATAACTTGGAACGGTGAGAGAGTGTTCTGTCCCATAACCCCTTCTCACCCGTACACCCTTACTAATCTGGAGTTCTTTAATCTCTAATTAAGCTCTATTTAAGTTTGATATCACCAGCATAGGGAGATTAAATGTAGTCTTTTGTCGGTTTAGAGTTAAGTGACATATAAACGCGGATATTTGCCACCACAAGAAATACCCGAATCCACTCGCCACAGCTACCTACTCTTCTGACTATCGTTTGCGGCGCGCGGTGATCTATCAGGGATCTCGTATCATGAAAGTCTAAGGCTCTATCCTTAGACTGTTGGCTTGGAATATGAAAAGGATCGGGAGACCGCAACTTGTAGGTGGCAGGAACTACTAGCTGAGACATGTTCCGTCGGTGGGTCCACGCGGAGGACTGATAGATGGATGATCAGTTTCCCTGAACGTCATGGGATTACTGGCTGGTGCTTCACCCGGTAGTCTCGTAATTTTTCCATATCCCATTCTGCCATAACTGACGAAAAAATGCATTACTGAGAATATAATACGTCGGCAGGGAGCTTTACTGTAATGAGCAGGCATTCAAACGGAACATATACTGGCAGTGTCCAAGGACTAGGCAAGCCATAAGAGTTTTGTGGCCGAAGTTCAAGCCAGCAGTAGATGGAGGCAGATACTAATATGGTCGCGTATGGCCGACGACATTTTCGAATTAGGTCAATGAGGAGTTTGAAAGTTCCGAGAACCATGACAACGGGAGCCGTCCAAGTCACCCGGAACGCCGGCAGAACCATAGCTCCGTTCCGGTGAGCTCTTCCTCTCTTTTCAGGTTATTTCTGCAGAACTCTCGCTTTTTCGAGCAAATGCCCGTAAAAACGACTTGAGCTGATCATATGCTCGTAATCTCTAACCCTCCGAATCGTTCATTTCATGATATCGTACCTTTCCATATTTCCATCGTCTTTCAAGTGCTTCTTTTTCATCTATAAGGCTAAGTCTAATGAACTGTGACCATATCGTTTTACTATTGATCTTTGGGACCAATACAGCTTGCTGTGTATTCCTTACCCTTATCCATAATAATATTTGTCAGGGAGCAGATGATAAATCGTCGCAAAATATTTTTTGACGTCAATAAATTCTTGTGTTTGTTCATGTGTCAAATTCATGCCGGTAACAAAATCTTTCAAATTTTTAACACTCAATTTGTCGTCAAAAACTATAACTTCGAGCTCCAATTGAGAACGCTTTATGGGAACATGGAAGCTAGGCAGCGAAATTTCCGGTAATAGAAGGACCCCGACAGGTTTCTATGTTAACATAATACTGAATGTATTTCCAAATGTTATAAAAAGACACCAGAGATTATCCATTTGAAATTACCGCAGCAATAATGGTTTCAAATATGAATCCTGGCCCCGAAGGTCCGACACTTCCCAAAGGTTGGCCGGCGAACAATGAGTAGATCAGCGTGGAAATGCCAGCAGCGAAGATGTTAAGACTAATTGTAAACCCCGGGTTCACTTCGGTCACTAGAGATCCATAAACAGGCCGTCATACAGAAATACTTTCTTTGCTGTATATTTCTATTTATATTCAAAAAAGTGAGCTTTATGAGAGCTGGCACATTTAATCGGAAGGATATGCGTTTTCTCCTGTTGTGATTTAATCACAGGTTGTTTTTCGCTAGGAAACGTTTCGGCGACTTGCACATTTCCTCATTAGTCTGGGCTAGTCCCTTGTTTTTGTATTCATAGGGGCTGATCACGTCTTCGAGTGCGAACATTCAAACCTAGGTAGGAACCGAGATTATTTGGTTTCAGAACGCCAGTTTGTCTGTTGTAAGCTACGAGGATCGACATTATTTGGATTATTAACTGATATATGGATTCATCTGGGGTGCTGAAGACATTCACTACATCTATCTTCTTTTCCCTTTCCCCAGCAATCATGTTAAAACTGACAGGATAACTGGAGAGTGGCGCATGATTTAGTTTGGTTGACGCAAAGAACCGATGCCTATGCGTACTATAAGCGCATACAAAAAGACAGAAATTCAACATCTGGTGGCCACTTTGGGAAGGAACTGTGGTATCCCAGTCGCGTTCTCCTCATGCGTCTACCACTCCAAGATCCATGCGAGCCCGCACTTGGAGCGATTAAGCTCGAGTACAGCCAATTAAGGGCGAGACTGAAAAACCTACTGCCATGACAAGAAACGTCTGGAGTCGTTTACCGGATCTAGTGCTGTTGCGGAGAAAGCAATAACGTCGGAGAAACTGGGAGCTTACTCCGTACGCGAATTGCCGAGCCCGCAGTAGCAGTGAGGCGGGGAGACGCTAGCTCTCAGGTGGCGGCTCATTCGATGGGACCCGGCCTCATTTTCAAGTTTCAAGAAGCCGAAATCCTCGCAATGGGGGACAACCGCGTGAGCCGCGAGCTGCTCGAGTCATGGTTCTCAGGCCCGAAATCCATCAACAAGCGCAATGACCCCCCGGTACCATATTCCGTGCTGAGATTTTCCCTGGACAGGGGAATCAGTCACGTGCGGAGGGCGCGGGCGAGCAATTATCCAAGTGACAGTGAGCCAATTTGTCGAGCAATCGTCACTCCAGCATCCAGCACGGATGACGAAATCACGGCTGTTAACGACTCGGACGCGGACTGACAAACCACCATCGCATCAATTACGACCCAAGCGGTGATTGCGAGAGCTGTTAATTACAGTGCGCATATGGCCCCATGGCAGCCACGTGCTATAACTACTGCACTCCTTGTGTCACCATTACCCTTATCTGTGACTGCCTCTGATGATGGATTCGAGTGAGAATCCGAAACGTCGGACTTATAAATTTTTTGTTCCAGTGATTGCATCTTCGTCTTCTGAATCAAGACAAATTTGGCACGTATTGTTTTAGAAGTTGATAATTAAGGAAGAACCTGTCCGATGTTATCACACATTTCCCGGCATCATCCAAATTTTGAACACAATCTGGAAGCGAAGGATGTCATCGACTACGTTGGGAAATCACTACCATCATGTTCCAATAAATCGATACCTATTTATTGTCTGTTACCCCGTCTTGTCATTGCTGCACTAGGCGTTTGGAAAGAGACTGAGACTGATTATGAGAAAACTTCTCCCAGTATTATACGAATAACCTGACTGTCACTGCGGTTTTCCACAAGTAAGTAGTCCTTGTGGAGTTTGATAAACCGCTCATCGTACTGCTGATTAAGGGGGCCAGTTTTAATGGACCAGTAAGAGCGCTCGTTAGCTTGAATCAGTCGCTCAATTAGCATATCCCAGTTTTTTTCCAGTGTACATAAATTAACTACTTATCAACTTACGCATTAGGTTCCCAAATGTGATAGCCGGGCCAAAAACGACAAAATAGATGAAGAGGATGCTGCTTAGCATGGTGCCGACATTGGCCTTAGTAAATGCATCAACGTAGTCACTGGGCATGCGCGCCGCCAGAACTCTTATCCCCATGATCAATTCCTTAAAAGGTGGGCAGAGGCGTCTACAGAAGGAAGGAGAGCAGCGGGGTTGAGGCGGCATCTCCTCTTTGTCTTCGTCCACTGATTTCTGCTTAATGCTAGCGGCGTAGTCGGCCGCATAATCCTCGAAAACTAGGAAAAATGCAAAGAAAAGGCGTGTTTTAACTAAGTATATCTGGGTGAATACAAAGTACGGGAAGAAATTTCGTGTCACCTAAATGCACGGAAGCAGCCAGAGTAAGTGGGGAGAGGAGGTTAAAACGAACAACTTCCTTTGTGTTTCATGCAGACAGCTGTTGAAAACGCAGAAACTCTTGATATCCAGTCCAATGGACAGGGTTTGTGCAAATATAACTTTGATTGTGGGCGCTCACCGATCGTTCATACGGAACTCACTCGTTCCGTTGTGCCTTAAGGGCTCTCTCTCGAGCCAAACAGCAGCCGCACAGTGACGCATGATATATAAGCAGGATGGTATTACCGACAGGGCAACGGGCTCGTGGCCCGGTGGGTAGAGGCGTGGACTTCTAAACCAACAGGTCGCGAGTTCGAGGCTCGGGTGTTCCACACTTCGGGCTTGGATATGGCTGGCTGACGACGGCTAATAAGCCAGAAGTGGCCATTCCAGTCTCCCTTGTCTTTGTCGGTAATACCATTCTGCCAAATATAACTCTATGTGCTGTTATCGTATCATTCATATAACCGGAATCAGAATCTGGCCATTCCGATCGACAGTCCAAGGGATCTGAAGAAGCAAATGAGGCAGCCAGAACAGAAATTTAATTCGCTTGACGTTTTGAACATAAACCCGAATGTATCGCCAGCCGCAACATTAGATAAGAATAAAGTCTGTAAAGGGACTAAAGTTTTCATAGGATGCAACTGTTATGTCACTGCGTACCTATAAAAATTGGCGACTTGCAATATCAAGGTAAAAGGTCACACTTATTGCATGCCAGGATTTAATAGACAGCGTCTTCTGTGTGCGATGGTTAACGTAATTGTATTCATCAACACTAATAGACCTCTAAACGGCGAACAAACGCCGAATGTTTGTCGGTGTGGATATTTTTGGAATGCACAAGAAACTGATCAGACAATCGTAGTAAAAACGGCGTTTGTTGTTATTATCTTTCAAAGATTGCATCGTGAACTAGTGTTGGAAGTCCACATATCAGGATTTTACTTTTAGGAATTAATATTCGGTCGTTCAGCAGTATCCCAAAGCACCTTTTCTGTACCTATACTAGGCTGATCGCGAATTTCACAGTTAAATGGCTAGCAGTGGTCAGTAACAAATGATTTTCAAATAAAAGAACATATGTAGAACAAGTAAGGCGAATGGACTTGGGAAGGTCGCAATTTACCTTCAGCCGAGATAATGTCCATTTATACCTTGCGCCTTAGATTATGTGTCAAAATTTTAAAAAGGACGACTGAATTGGTTGACAGAGAAACTACAATTTTTGTTTTCGATGTTCCGTATTGAAGGTGAAAAACGGCTGGCTACCGCCTACATCCATAACCTTTCTCTCGACCTGAGGGCGGTAAAATTCCTTAAAATTGTCTGCTGTATCTTAACGCAGCATTTGGTTTCCATTAACAATTACGTTTATTTTTTGTTAACGCCTACTGTCGCACCACGATACTGCTTTTAACCAGACGAGGGTAGTCAAAGCTACGAAAAATTAGATACCGACTCCGCAGTGTAGCACAAATATTGTTTTCGATTTAATTTAGTTTGGAAACCAAATAAACAACTAAGGACTGCTTTTACATGCTGCTGCAACTAAATTAAATGCTTTTTTCAAAATCATCGATCATACAGCTGCTAACAACTCAGCCATTGCAGTCTTAGGTGATTATTATTATTAATGTTACTAATTTTGATTACTGCCAGGCATGAGAACCTGTGTTTTCGTCCAAAACTTTAGTCGTTTGAGAAACATTAGGCATGGCAGCGGGTGAGGCAGGACGAAATGAGTGTACCCAATGAGGTGATAACCTCCAAAACGGAATTTCTATCGTTTTAGAGCTCGCAGTGTCCTTAGTCTTCAAACAGCTATGTAGATGGCAGCCGGTTTAAGACTGCATTCAAACGTATATTTAGAAATCAGTGGTTTACCTAAGTCCGTTCGTTCAAAGTTCACTGAATTCCGCCGAGGCGAAACCGGTATTCCGCCGCTTGCGGCTATAGCCGGATGAGAGGACAGTATCATCATTCCTTTGCTGAACCTGTAAGCTGCCTGAAACAGCTGTGAACCATCTGCAGCCCGATAAGCGGCTCTACAAAACTTCTGAAAATATGGAAATAAGAATACAAAACAATTAATTCGAGAATCACAGTTTTTTAAAGGTTTTCATTTTGCACCACTATGTTCTCTTTTAAAACCAAGGAACTTTGATGCCTTTCAGATGTCGATTCGAAACATAATGTTCTCTGTTTTAAAAACTGAGCGATTTTACGACAGTCACTATCCCACAAGAGTGTAGCCTCCATCCTTTTCAACATTTCATGAGAAACGTGCAATAAGTGTAATGACAGAGTACGGAGGATAAACATTTCAAAGCGCATAGAAGACCGTTAGCAAAGCCTTTGAATGCAATGTCGTACCGGCCAAAGTCCCAGAAGCTATTTCATGCACTAGTGGGGTTTCTGAGGCATTCGCGAGACCTTAAGATCGCCGGGATAGGCATCATCCACTGAACGGAGGTTAACATTAAAAATCTAGTTACGAAACTAAACGCTCGCCACCAGTGGACGAAAAGTCGAGCATCATTTGCCAGACTAAATACAAATTTTGTGGAATTTAATGCATTGGAAAAACTGAAAAATAATAGCGCAGCAACATAAACGGATGGATCCATGCAAAGAAAAAGACAAACCCCTTGTGTCCAGAGCCGAATCCCGAAGTAAATTATGAACCTATTTTCTGTTTTACAAAACCGCGAAATCGTGCATCAGAGGAATGATTGTATAGATATTTCTTTCGGCAGTTCACCAAACCACCCGGATTGCAGCTTAAGGGGCTAAAAAGCAGACAGAAACCTATGCTGAACGTGAATGCAGAGACAATAGAGCCTAAGTCGGACACGCAGACGCGTCACAGCTCACGGCCACCATTATCTCAACAAAGTGGACGCAGCCTTGACGTGTTCGAGAATTCGATTATATAACGGAGAAGACTCGTTTTGCATTTAAATCACTCCCACGTTTTTTCGCTCCCAAACCTTCCTCGTACCGATGACACTACAAAAATGTAAAGAACATACCTCGGCGTGAACGACATGCAAATACATTTACATACGCCAAGTTTCGAGGTCCAGATGCCATATTACGGCAGTCATCGACAGAAGAAGACGGAGGGTATGTAGAGTCAAGTTTATGAACCGAACTGTATTTGCACTGGTGTTTCGGAAACGTCCTCGTCTCCATCATCAGACTGATGAAGTGGCTGTGACCTTAGTCTATTTAACCTCGGTATCTATCTCTTTTTGAATCTACTCGTTTACAGCTAACGAACATTTGGGCTCTCCGCAATCGACGTTTGCTCTTCCACTCTTCGGAGGCTGCCGTGGTTGCACTCATGCTCGCGGAACTTCTCTTCTTCATCCGGCAGTCTATTTAATAGCAGATGTTAGGGTAATCCCCCTCAGCCTTATGGACGCTTCGATGAGACTTTATTATATGCTGGTCGCTTAAGCACCGATTGCCTGTTTACCTCTTTTTCGGGTGAGTTTTTTCGCCTGTGCTGTTGGCCCTGTCCGAACTGACTAGAACCCTGCGTGTAGACGACGACTAAATTATGTATTAACCACATACAAAGCTGCGAATTTCGGTCTTTTGTGTTGGTAGCTTCGTGAACTTACCTGTTGCGAAACCCCTCATCTACGAGTCTAAACATCGCAAAACTAAATGACGTTCCTTTCATCCGCACTATACGAACCCGCAATTTCTGCGCATAATAAATTCCAAATGAAAATTACACGCTCACCTGACTGACTTATAATGTCTGCCGACGAAGACATGTTCGAATTAGAGAATTCTACCACTTTTAGCTTGTTTTGAAGAAGAGTGTTTCTACTTCTACCCCCTTCCCATCTAATTTTACTGGCCCGACGAGAATTAATCGAAAGCTACGCATGCTCCCCACCTCGTCTTCTGATTACTGCTATGGGAATTTTCGCAACTCTGAAACAGTCCAAAGATCCCACGGTGTTGAGGGCACTCGATGGGTACCTACGTTCCAACTCCGCCCTCTAAACGGGCCACGTGTTAGATGCGCTGGACCAACACGGGGGCCACATCGGACTCTGGCAGGCGTTATCTGTGCGCAATAACTGATGCCAACATTTGCGGGGTGCGCTGGCGGACCCTGTTGTCGGCATTCGTCGCAC
This sequence comes from Spirometra erinaceieuropaei, assembly GCA_902702965.1. Taxonomy (NCBI): domain Eukaryota; kingdom Metazoa; phylum Platyhelminthes; class Cestoda; order Diphyllobothriidea; family Diphyllobothriidae; genus Spirometra; species Spirometra erinaceieuropaei. Next base: position 496,286 of record CACRXP010000245.1, on the reverse strand, counting down.
AACTGGACCACTGTCACCACCCCAGTGTTTTGTGGTCAAATCCTGGTCATTTGTGTGTGGACCAGGGAGTGCGGAGTGGAGCGCCAAGGCGAGGATCCGTCCGAGCCATCCACCTGCGGCCCCTCCCATCTCCGGTCTTCTTGACTTGGTCTTGACACCGGGCTTAGACGGGGGAAGAGGAGAGAGTGTAGGTAGATGCAGCGCAAGTCTACTGGCACTATAAACCCCTGCGCAAGTCACCGTCCCTGCTCCACAATGCAGTCTGTGGGGCACACGGTGGACATCATCGAAATCGATGGTCGAACTGTCACGTTTCAACACCAATCTTGTGGAGGCGAAAGTAATGGTCAACTTTCTCGAGGAATGCATTGAGAGAAACGAATATCCAAACCACTACTGGAGAGCGCTGAGGCGTAGCTGTACAGCCCTTACCACAGAAACCCTGAAAAGATACGTTGAGAATCAACTGGAATGTACCGTGGTAAAAATAGAAGAACTGAATCGTCACGTGTGTTAACGCACAACCGTCCTAGACACCCTGACGGATGTAGAAAGGGAAGAATTCGACAGCTACGCTCAATCCATAGGAAGAAAACGCGGAGAGGCAAGAAGTTCTGCGCTTCTTAGAAGTGTACATGAAATGAAACCACAATCACGGTTTCCAAAAGATCCAGGTCGGTACGTACACAATCACTCTCATATGACAATTAATGAAACATTGCTAGAAGTATTATCCCTCGGTCCTAAGGTTCGTATACCTCGTCGAAAAGTTGGTCAGAATTAGAAACTCAGTTCGAGAACCTATTGAACCAAACCTATGATCTAGTGCCCGCTTCCACAGACAGTATCCAACACCTTAAGTCAACACTGGTGAATTGCAGTTATCAGTACCTGAACAAGGGACCAAAATGTCGGGGATTGCTGACAAAGGCACATGTGCAAAAGTTAAAGGAATTTTGAGTGAACAAAAATATCTGGATAACTAGACCGGACAAAGGAACAGGCGCCGTTATAATGAACAGATCGGACTACGTAGCGAAAATACAGTCCATATTATCAGACCAGAAGAAATTCAAGAAGGTAGACAAAGAAAAAGATTGTACGGGTGAAGTAGAGGCATAACTGACTGACTGTCCAAGACGACTCCACACAGGGGGTTACATAAGTGGCCGTGACCTCGAACACCTCCGACCAGTCGGCACACATCACTCGACTATATGGTCTACCTAAGATCCATAAGGAAGGCCTGCCAGTTCGTCCGATTTTAGACATGCGAAACTCTCCGTATCATGCGATAGCAAAGTTGCTAGCAGAGAAACTCAAGCCCGTACAGCATCAGCTAGCACCATGCAGCTATCGAGATACCTTCGAATTCATTGACGACATTAAAGACCTTAACCTCAGGCATGATTATGTTATCGCTGGACGGTGAAGGTCTGGGACAGTCTTAGAGTTCAGGAAAATAACGAAATCATTCTGTTTCCCCACCTTTGCTTCCCGGTCATATAATTAGAATTCAAAAATACACCTCCATATACAACTACTCTACATTTCCATGATCCCACGACCATGTCTTACACGTAGAATCCCAAAAGAGGTCGTGCGGTACTCCTACTGTCTCGGATCGCCAACCGGCCAGTCGCCTGTGAGTCTCTCGTTTAGGCACAGGCAGTGAACCAGACGGAGTCAGTGAAGGGCATGGACGTAAGCTGGTGTGTGCATATCCGACCCCGTACTTACACAGGTGACTAGGCAGCAGGGTGGTCATTCCCTGACGGCCATGCCGTTCAAAATGTCAGACCCCAAGCAGAGCAATCCAGCTGATCCCCTCCGTCTCTCGGTTACTTTTCCTGTAAAGCATATTTTCGTTAGGACCAACAGGAGGCTTTAAACACCAGGTTTTGGAAGTCGCGCTCTTGAAAACCTACAGTGCGTGACCGATCTTATAAAAAGCTGGCCGAAATTCTGAAATGCGTTTTCGATTAGGAAGGATTACTTAGGTAGGGTTGTAATAATGATTAGCATGCGGCATAACCCTATAACATTTCGGACTTGCCAGGATGTCGGCTTTTGAATGCACTCTCTTTTGACTTTCTGTAGAAATCATTATTCGGCAAAAAAGGATTACTTGACTAGGATGCATTTTTCCTATTGATTTTTGATGGTCTTATAAATTCAAATATATTTTATAAAAACGTGCACAAATATGAGCTTTCTCTTACGCGTTCGGTAGAAAATCACATTGTCCGCATATTTTATGCTTGAAGGAAGTGTATATTTGAGTTTTAAAAAACTTCTCCAAATTTCCGAATTATATTCGGCCTGATCCGTCTTTGCATTGGCTTTTAGCGATTTCAGTCTACAAGGTGCATGCTTTCCGCATAAGGAAAATCATATTTTTCTCTATGCCTTTAAGAATTTATGATATAGAGTTCACAAAATTTTGTAATGGATGCGGACCCTGTTGGACATCTTATGAGGAACACTGGTAAACGGACATGTGCGGTCCTGTATGCATGGACATCCCACGGTCCTAAAAATCTCATAACTAGAACGCATTTCAGAATATCGGCCAACATTTCATGAGATCGGTCACGCACTGTAAGTAGTTGCTATAGCATGAGAGCAAATTAAAAGGGCAGACCAGCAATATTAGAGAAAAAACCTATACTGCCCACTCTCTTGTGTCTGGATATTTTTTTGTTTTTGTCGGCAAAGTAGAGTATGTCGCTAACACAATTAAGATCTGTGACCCATAATAATCCACATTTTAACCATGAAGTAAGTAAAATATTTTCATCAGTCAATGGTTCGCGAACTGTGGGCATAGGACGGAAAAGGGTGGTTTTAGTTTTAAAACCGAAAGTGCATAAAACAAGCTTCTAAAAGGAAAGGATTAGCTAGGCGGCCTTGCCAAAGTGAGTTGCTAAGAACATGAACCGTTGTATTACATTAATGCTTGATTAAGGTTTGGTTTAGTCGAGCGTCCCATATGTGCTCTTCGCCGTATTTTGGTGGGGTTCATATAGTGTCAATCATATTTTCCGGAGTGAATATACGAAAAACGGTATCTTACACCTATCCAATTGTTAATCAAGTCTTCCTAAACGATGCCACAGCCTCGTCTGAATAACTTTTTTAATATAAACAATTGTAGAATTGTTTGTCTCAAAATGTCATAAGTTTTGCACATATTGTATTGTTCGGCATAGAGGCTAATAACGGACTAAACCTATAAACGGAAAAAAATAAATTTCCTTTTCCCTTGTGTCCACTGGCGCGTGGTGCAAAATGAATTCCTAAGATGACCATATTTCGTAAAAACGGTGCTGATTGACGGACACTGTGTGCATAGCGCAGATCGGCGCAATCACAGTTTAGCCAGGCACGGTGAACTTACAACAGAAACTGGATCACTGTAGTGCACACAATGCACATATGTACATGCGCAAGAAATAAAGGTGCAGAAACGACTGTTGAAGCCGACTTAATAAGTCAGAGTGTTCTTTCGAATAGCAGGCTTTATCTTAATTGGTTTTCAATACTACTTACTGAGGCCCAAAGTCATGGCCAATTACAACCCGTAGGAATTGATGTCAGTACTCTAATTGCGTAACCCATTTAACTTTATTTTAAACTTGCATTCTCCATTTAAGCTGCTAACGAGTATTGTCTCCTAATCAAGACCAAGTCAACCATTATCTCCAACTTCTTGTTCACGCATGCAGACATCAGCGAGCAGATTATTAAGGCCACGATTCTGAAAACGGATTATGCCACCGACATGCTCTAAAGAACGATTAAGCTATATTAGGTAGTTGGCATTCTTGAGCCTAATAAAAATATTATTCGGTCAATAAGACGTCCATAAAATTTAAGAAGGAAAGACCTAGCCACGGTAAGAAAAAGGTTTGCATATTTGAGCGAAAATAAAACAAATATAACCAGCCCATCTATTTACAGGAATAAAAGTTTAACTCTGGTACATTACACGGCCTTTATGGTAGGGGACGCTTACCGATCGTTCATACGGAACTCACTCGTTCCGTTGTGCCTTAAGGGCTCTGTCTCGAGCCGAACCAGCAGCCGCAGAGCGGCACATGATATATAGGTTGCGAGTTCGAGGTTCGGGTGTTCCACACTTCGGGCTTGGGTATGGCTGGCTGACGACGGCTAGTAAGCCAGAAATGGCCATTCCAGTCTCCCTTGTCTTTGTCGGTAATACCATCCTGCCTATACATCACGCGCCGCTGTGCGACTGCTGGTTGGACTCGAGAGAGAGCCCTTAAGGCACAACGGAACGAGTGAGTTCCGTATGAACGATCGGTGAGCGCCCCCTTCCATTGCATATGCCCGATCGAAAGCCGACAGGGCAACGGGCTCGTGGCCCGGTGGGTAGAGGCGTGGACTTCTAAACCAACAGGTCGCGAGTTCGAGGCTCGGATGTTCCACACTTCGGGCTTGGGTATGGCTGGCTGACGACGGCTAATAAGCCAGCAATGGCCATTCCAGTCTGCCTTGTCTTTGTCGGTTATACCATTCTGCCAAGGTCTGTATGCCAGGCACGAACCTAGCAATAGATAATTCATTCGTTTGGCGCAAAGAGACATTGCATGGCAGAGCATAAAACACTTAATCCGAAAGAACAAAAGAACAGAACTTGCTTCGTGTTGCATAAGGGTTGCAAAACACCGCGATAGGTGAAAGTAGAACGTTTGCTCCTCCTGTAGGTGAGATAGTGCCAGGACAATAAAACGCAAGGGTGCATCCACCTCTACAAGTCCGGGCATTTGGGCTCCGACGTTCAGACGCACGAGGTAGAAGCAGGATCGCGTCAGACAGGGCATGCAACCGGTCATGATGCAGCAGGCCTCAGCATCCGCAGGAAGACAAGCACTTAGATACTTGTTCACCATCTCTGAGGAGGTCTTTTGAGTAGGGAACAATATAAATGGTTCTCATTAAGGAAACATTTGTGGAAATGACTTAATTTTCTCACTTTCTGTCACTTGAACACTTTTCTCTAAGCACATATTAAGCCAGTAGCGGTTGGGTCCTCCCAGCCCCCCCCCCCCCCACTTTATCAGTAATACTGCTCCAGTAACTATCTTTCATTTTCCAACTAACCATTTGCGAGGCCGTTGGAACAATACTCGTGGCCAAACGCACTGTACGTATCCCGTCCAGCAAGTTCGTTAGATGAGCACAGGCCAAGTCAACGGATTTTTTGATAATTGCAATCACACATTTAAAAAAATGCTAACTTACGTTAAATTTACAATAGGTGGGCTATCTCATAAACAGCTAACCGAAATTCAAAAATGCGTTTTCGTTCCGAAAGGATTAATTAAGTAGTTTAAAAAAACTAAGTATCATGCAGAACAATTTTACAACAACTCAGCTATCTCAGGATGCGTGCTTTCGAACGCATTTATTTTCGGCTGGATGCAAAAACCATTCACTGTAAAAAAAAACGACAACTTCAGTAACAGGCATTTTTCTCAATGCTTTTCGATGCCCTTAGATACTCAATTTTATGTCATGGAAAACATATGAACAATATTCATTCTTTCGCTCATTCGGTAGAAACTAAAGTTTTCTTCGCATTTTATACTCGAATGAAGGGTATAATTCGGTTTTAAAAAGTTTCTAATTGTGGTATTTTTTAATACCGTGAAATGACCGTTCATAAAACGCCATGTCCCTGCATTTAACAATGTAGCTTTTAAAGTTCACGATACGGCTCACATCTACTGCCAAATTTTATGAAGCCCATATGGTTTCCTCTTAAAACCTGAAAACATACGGCTTGTAGTTTGGAGACCCTGAATGCAAGTGTAATGCCAGGTCGGGTTCAAGATTATTCAGGAGTCGGAAAAGTCTTTGAAAACCGAATTACACCCTACTTTCTAGCATACTTTTGGAAGAAGACGTAATCTGCTACCGAAGAAACGAAAACGCATTTTGGAATTTCGGTTGACATTTTATGAGTCAGACCGCCTACTGTTCATATGTTTTTGGATTAGGAGCTTGCGTTCCTCCGGCCAGGATTTGGAGTGTGGTTAACTAATAATAGCAAATTTAACTTTATCCTTCTCTTGTCAGCAAAATTTGTCTAAAATACGAATTGCTTTTAAATATTAATCGTGAAAAAAGCTGGTTGCTTTCTCAATGCAGTATCTTGCTATATCTTTGTTCACTCCTTGGATCGCTAACCCAATAGAATAAATCCATCTACAAGGACGCGAGTGAATGTCTACCGACTCCTTATAACCTTTCGGTGTCATACCGCTCCAAGGTCGCAACCAAACGTCTCACTGGCTTTCATGTGACAGCTGTGTGTTAATGGGTATAATGATGATAGATACTGCAACTTACTGAAACTTCGACTTGCGACTAACATAAGCAAATATGAATAAATGATCGCAAGTCAGCTATGGAATAGGAAATGTGAACTCCAACTTTGAATACGGGCTTTTGTTGCATTTTGCATGCGCAAGGCGGATAATAAACGTCGCACACAAGTGAAGTGAAGGTTTGGGGAGAGGAATAAATACTGGCAGATCTTCATGGTTAAAAACTCGGGTACCCTTGAAAGCTTTACTCGAACGGTCTCCTTCAGCAGTTGAGTATTCTGCTGATCGGGACTTTAAGACACTTGAACTTTGGAGGACATAAATAATTCGGCACCTCTAGATTTAATGTCTGAACTCTTCACTACATTGTTCTGTCTCGAACTAAAATCTACCCCAGTGGTTTACTTAAACCAGTGCTTTGTAATAAATATATTTTCGCTGAGCAAAATTTACACCGTTAATTTTTACATAAATTAGTACCCTAACGAGCACTTAACCTGTAACCATCGAGTGAGTCACACTACCCGCTCCACAACACATGACCATATTAGTCTTCCTATTTAGAAAGGACAATTTGTTGTGTTAACGGTTTTATCTATTCCTATCTTATTACCCTTGGTACTATGTAGTTGAAAATCTGCAGACATGTAAATCAAGGATTGAAGCGGTCGTTGTAAAATCGTTGAACAACATTTAGACTTGCTGGGAAGACAAACCGCCACTTTGGTTTTTGTTTTGAGAAGCCTCCAAATCAAAAACGTCCAAATTTACGAAAAAATATTTTTCGCCGTTTCGGCCGTAAAATGCTCGATGTTAACTTTTCGTTACTACAAACATGCAGTAACACGTTTATGAGACTTGGACGGACGTAGATATCGCATGTATTTACTTGCCAGATGTCTGTCAAAGCAGATTAATTGCACTTTACGTCTAAGTTTTTGCAGACTGCGCAACGAACTTTTAATCGAACATGCGTGATCACATCAAAGAATATATGGGACCCAAACAAAAAACTTTATGCACAAGAAAGTCACAAAAACTTCTTTTCTGTTTTTTTCCGGACAAACTTAACGCTCATTTCTGACCACAAATACAGCATACCTGTGTGTTTTGTGGCATCAAAGTTTATTCGTCTAATTAAGAAACGAACATTCCATATAAACACACATAATTGCTGCCCATTTCAAGCTCAAAGGCGTGGCTTGGTGCTCTGGTTAATCCTTCACCCCGGGAAAACTGTTTGGTGGAAGCTAAAGAAGTCCACAGTGTGGAATTAGAAAACCGACAGCATTATTCAAAGACACCGTTGTTTTGAAGACTAAGTTTCCATGTGAAAATCAGATCTTAAATGCTGCCCCTTAAATCTACTCGTTACTACATATGTGGTGTTCTATTCAGCAAACCTTTATTTATGTCACTTTTCAGAGCACAAACCAAAAAGACATTAAACATTATCAGTGGCGCCGAAGCTTTGCTTATACCAACTCATTGCCAAATTTTTTAAAACCCTTTAACATTGGTTTCGAGACAGTTTTCACTCACAACTACGTGGACCAATGATTAACCATTTTTGTCGCAGGGACTAGGACAAATAACCATTAATCACTTTACTCCCTTTGACAAAGGTCTACTCTTTTAATAACTGCAGAACCATAAACGTCCGACTTGTTATACAAAAAGGAAAAAACTGTTACAAAGAAACCCATTTTGCATTGATTTTATGGCACGCATTGCTAAGAATAGAACAAGAATGGCATTCCGGTGTTGTATGTTCCTGTTTTTCATCGCATGCCTATAAGTTCATTCTATATGGGGGGTAGCTCAACACTAATATATGATCAACGGTGAATCGATGAAACCTGAACTTCAGAGGTCTTTATAAAACTTCGAGGGTTATTACGGTCTTTTTGGCTTACCTTTAAACTAATAATTGATTGTTTTCTCTCATATTCTAGGGGGAAAAAATATAAATTTAAATAAAATTAATAAATATTTAAGAATGCAATTGTTGTATTGAAGGGTAGTCTTCTGAGTGGACTCCCTTATGCAACAATATAAACGTCAAGGCAAGGCAGTTGCAGATATAGCCGCGTTAATTGGACTCACGTTATAGTCAGCTCAATGAAAACACATTTTACTTTCCGCCATTCCATGTGATTCTGACACATATTTGGTGAATGACAAGCATATATATAGATAGGCGCATTAGTTCTTTTATCGGTTTATTCTGCTTTGTTGGACGATTTAGTTTGCAGAAATTCTCAACTTCTAAGGCGCTTCTGCAGGCTTCGTCAGAATTAGAGTATAGTTTCCGCGAATTTACGACTTATAATTAAATGTACCGAATATATGTCGTAAAGTGGAGGAGCCAAGTTTAATTTACAGTTTGCCCACATCACAGAACAACGTCACAGTTAAGCAATACCGGCTGAGTTCTAGTTAGTAACTGTCCTTTCGTAAAACCAAGACATACCTGGTATGACCGATCTTCGGGAAAAATAGGATTTGTTCACTTGAGGATGCCAGCGCTGAGCTAAGAGAAGAGACCGAAGCTGCCGCGCATTGACGTCATTTTGGACACTCTTGTCAGAAACCATGTGGTTTACTATTTCATCCATCACCATTTCGGCGGAGTCTGCATTGCTCGTGATGACACGCAGATCTAACGTAAGAGGGCAGAAGAAAGGTACGTTGGAATTGACACGTATCTGCGGTCGGTGGAAGCTAGAGTAAATGCATTTTGGAAATGTCGTACTAAAAAGAAAAATTGAATGAGCAGTGGGACAGACAAAGTCAAATGCATGTCACTGAAGTGATTTAATATACCTTGAATACCGTCGACTATCAGTGCTGTATTTACGGGGATTTATGTTTTCACAGGGATCACTGTCCTTTATACAAATTATAACGTGGGTTGAAGTTCATTTTACGTTTAAAGGGAATGAACCTGAACAGTCCAAAAATCGACTCTTATCTCTGCCGGTGATCAATAGAGCTACGAAGGGCTAGATAACTCTGCACCCACTAACGCCTAGAATAAGGTCTCGACTTAGCTACATTTGTCGTGAATAAGTCTTATTTGATTAAATTCGAGCGTGCTACGCAGGCTCAGTACACTTACACCTGTTTATGATTTAGCCCCCATTTTTATTCAAGTGTCTATAGTTGTAAATTTATCCGATACGGTAATTACACCAACGTACAGATTAAAACAGCATAAAAGAACAAATGAAAAGTCTGATTTGCTCGTCTTGGCTATGTCTGTACTACAAACAACCATCTTGCTCTGAGAAATAATCAAGGATATTTGTTTCAGAATACGGACAGAGCGGCAGCGAAATATACATTGTTCCACAGACTATTCAGGGGTTTTCGAGTAGAGACTATCAACAGTCTATTTTAATTATTTTGTCAATTCTTCAGTTTTGATTTGATATGTACTCAGACCCAGCTTCACCAAATTCAATAAAACTTCCATGAATGAAGTCGTATATATGAAAACAGGCATCCGACACACAGCGGTGATTGGTTTTTATTAACATTTCTTTGTGTTTTTAAGGAAGAAGAGAATATATCCATTTTGCATGCCGATATACAAAAATCACCCAACAACGAAAGGTTTACCTGTTTTAAAAACTCTACATAAGCCTACAAAGTGTTTGTAATTTATTGCCGTGTACTGAGGAGGATCGAATTTCTTGTTGACGTCGTCGTATTGCTCCTCATATACAATGTAACGGGACCTTTCGCACCAGTAGACGGGAGAGGTCAGACCGAGTGGCAGGGTTATGTTAATGGCACCGGGAGGGCATTCTCCAAATTCGAGTTGCGTGATCTCCGAGAAGACGCTACATGTATGGCCTATAATACAAAGGGAGTACTGAGGCTTCAGCTGAAACTGTCTTGTAAGAAATACGGAAAAACTCTTAAGGTTACACAAAGTACTGGAACATGTGTTGAATGTGGACGACCTGGTCTGGAAAATAACCTTTTATAAAAAAAACATCTTCTTTGCCTTTTTGTGATTTTCCGCTTTATTTTGAAATTAAAAAATCGTTGTCGGCTAACACGGACTTTCAGCAATCCATCGTCAAGGCTGTACAATGGTATACGGTCTAAGTATAACATGCATGCGAGTATGTACCTTAGCGTACGTTGCACTGGTGGACAGACATCCCATGCAACATAAGTAGGAGGTTAATAACGCATCTCAGATAGGCAACCTTTTGACGCTGGCTGTCGTTCGCGTTCTGGAAAGGCGGAAAGCAGTTGTGATTTTAAATGTGCAGAAAAAAATCTGCTTTCATCTGTTGTTGTGGGCGGCCATTATGTCCACTTTCGCTGTCGTCCTCTGAATTTTTCCATGACATTTCGTGCCTAGCATATAACTCGATATGCCGATTAATGCATTACTCATCACAATGTGTAGCCTCGAAAAATTGTTTAACTTTTAGTAAATGGACAGGCGCCTGTAACGCGAGCTTTATTCCCGAGCAAATGTGTGTGCTTGGGCTGGGTGCTACTGTTTTTTTACTGCCAACTGATATTTATACATGCGAGTAAAGACCAAATTTCCATTCTGACTACATTATATTGCACTAGGGACATTATATGGATTCCAGTGCACGATTTTGTCCACGAATAAGTCCAAGGTTAATAGCTTCTCTCAGAAAGGTAATTTTGACCTTGGCCGCCGTTGAGCGTGCTAGGACTGTGAAGGATGGTTGCAATTTTTAACGTGCGCAGGATAGTCGTTGGTTTACACGTCATATGTATTCGAGGCTTTTCTGAATGGCCCTTGGGATGTTAAACCATATTTCTAATGCAAGTGAGGGTTCCCAAGTTTTCCATTTGGGCAGCTGATTGGAACTACTTAGTCACTATTCCTTTTCTTTTGGCTAGTGTCACCCAATGCATCAACGGGCAAAATTTCCGTCGTGCCCATTTTTAGGAAACTATTTAAGCATATAATTAAGTTCTGTGGTAGGGGGCGCTCACCGATCGTTCTTACAAACCGCACTCGTTCCGTTCTGCCTTATGGGCTCTCTCTCTCGGGCCCAACCACCAGACGCAGAGCGTCGCATGATATAGACAGTATGTTATTACCGACAAAGACAAGGGAGACTTTAATGGCCGCGTTCATCACAAAGAATACTTCTAACCTAACTACTACCGAATGGTCAATACTCGATCATACTGTTCATGGATAAAATGTCGTCTATAAAATTCATTGATATTTTGGCAGATTTTGAATAATTCATATTGACCCAACTGTGAAAATACGGCGCCTCGGTGGGATTCGAACCCACGCAGTAAGGGGAAGGCTTTAGCGCAGTCAACGCTCTAACCACCTGAGCTACGATGTCCCGCCGGACGACGCTAGCCTGGTAGTCATCTGGTGGATTCTAGGTGAATTACTTAGGAAATCCTGCTTGGGCAGTCAACTAACTGTATCAGATTTGGTGGATTTCAGACGTTGCAGTAGGTTGGGCGGGTAACTTAACCCAAATGTGATTTAAAACGCGTCGTCCGGCGGGGCCTCGTAACTCAGGTGGTTAGAGCGTTGACTGCGCTAAAGCCTTCCCCTAACTGCGCGGGCTCGAATCCCACCGAGGCACCGAGTTTTTTACAGTTGGGTCAATATGAGTCTATAAAATTACTGCTGAATAAAGGAACACATATCAATTTGTCATCTTTGGTTGATTTAAAGAAACTTACTGACTGGAGGTCGGCAAAGGGCAGCCAAATTGAAAGTCCTTAATTTTCAGTCAGTCAAGAGACTAATATGACAGTTAAGGGGCTCAACTTACCCCAGTGAAATTCTGCTTGTACTTACTAGGGAATTCGGACAAGGATTTGCGGGCCCAACAACTTTCCAAGTGATAAGACAAATTAGTCTGCCTAAATACCATCCTACTGAGCGGTTTTAAACCCATAGGGAGAAAGATTTACTCCAAGTTCGCGCATTAGTTTCCTCGCAAATTGAACAGGGCAAGTTGAAACTGGAGTTCATATAACAGAAAAAACACACGGGGAAAACTGGGGAACCCACTGACGAGCCGAACTCCTCGCAGCTGCGTCAGGCAGCGGCATAAGATCGGCGAAACACGCGTGTATGGGCTTTTAGCTAATAACTGTGTTGTTAGTACGGTAAATCATCGCAGAGTTCCATACGGAGATACTTTATCCATTTGCAGTCGGAACATTGGCGGAACCAATTTATCATTTATCAGAGTTATGAGATCGTTGGGTATAATCTTTTACTATTTTATCCAAAGTCTGTTGAAACATGTTTGCAGAAGCAAAGCTGAAAGTAGTGTTTGTTACGTAGAGTTTTTGGTTGTTCTAAAAATTGGTCTTGATAGAAGACTTGCAAATAGACTGGGCTATAAATACGTTATCTTGAAGTTGCGGTTAAATAAAAGGTGAACTTAGTGTCCCAACGTATGACAATACAAGGCATATTTGGGATAACATGCCCACCATTAGTACCAATTTTTTCAGAATAAACGCCGTCCTAACTGTTGATCCAAAGCACTCTCAAGCTAAAATGTTGATTTAAAAATTTCCCAGATCAAGATTTAGACTCGAAGTGCATGGGTATTTTCAAGAACAAAAATGGTAACAACACGATTGCGTCGTTTTGAGCATTCACATACGTAACACGTATTTCGTACTGACATCAAACGTAAACTGTCATGAAATTGTAAAAAGGAGTAAGGGTCAGTAACTTTACAGAAAACGTTTTTCCGAAAGTGATCTGGATTTTATCGTAAGCTAGGGATAAAACAAACACTTCCACTAACATCGAAGTTTCGGAATGTTTATTGTTAAGCATAACAGACAGTAACAGCAAGTGTAAGGGTATTGCGTCCAGGTCGCACATGCAAGACGTCTCTAGATGCTTATGCGTCAAAAGCTGCAGCTCAATATCAGTTTTTAACACACCTGCTAATTATCCTTTCTAAATAAGTAGTTACGTGTTCGGTAACGTCGAGGCTTCAGTAAATTAATTCGGACGCGATGTGACAACCATCTACTAAAACTGCCGCATTACCGCGATTAATCTTGACTCACTAAAAGGTTATTTCCTATATTGGCAGACCTAATAGATCACTGCTTCCAAACTGAGTAGATAGTAGAGGACACGAGTTTCCAAAAGATTCCGTGAGGGGATAAACTTCCCATTTCCGGATTTCCTGCTGGCAGTTTATGGTTAGCGATCGAGGAGGAAAGATTTTCGAGAACTCATTTTTCCAACCCTGTATATTGTGGAAGTGGTCGAATGCCTAGATGGGTGCTTTTGATGTCAAATTTGCTTAGGTAGGATTTATGGCCAAATTTTGCCTCCTAATGGCAACATCTCTCCCAAGATAAAAATGGTTGAACCTGCGAAAATACAAGGTGCTTACCCTTAGACTTTATGCCTTTTGGTTGCTCTGATTCTGAGGTCGCCATAATTCGTTTTCTGGGCGTAATTTCTGCATATGAATTATGCAGCAGAGATTGTACCTTTTATTGCCTAGTTGGCCTATAGTGATTGGATGGGTAATGTTTTCGAGGGGCAAACATAATTGGTCAAGTTCATTTCCAATTGCGTACGAGTTACTTTTGATGCCACTTCCAAAAAAGCCGTCTAACAATGACGAAACTAGCGGTCATGTGACGATAAAAAGAACTGCATTCGAAGCGTAGGCTTGTTCAAAATTCGATCGTAGGCAAACACAACCATTTTGTCTTCGTCTTTGATAGAATAGCGTACCAGACTGTTTTATCTTACAGTGGAAATATGCGGAGGCGCGCCTATCGACATGCTTCTTCAAACGTTGAAATGTACACAGCAACCACCACGTCTTTCGAACCAATGGCGACCGTCGAAAAAGTTCTGTAGGCAAAAGCACCTTTAATCTGAACAGTTAAGAACCAGAGCATACAGTTTTCAGGCAAAAAGAGGAACTCAAGGACGGATGCATTTTATGTCATCTTGGTCAAAATATTTACCGGATGTCAGACGAAGCTTCTGTTGAAATGCAATAGGTGGTTTAATAGGCCAGTACTTAGTTCGTCGACAACAGTCAAACGAGCTGTAAAATGAGCTGACGATTGTTCTCAGATTTTGCCGCTTCCATCCAATAGAGAATTTCATATTATCATTCACAATTTTCCGGGTCTTGTTATGGAATACATTTAAATATTCTTATGGTCGTTTTAACTTGACCGTTGTGAGAAATAATAACTTTGCTTTCTTGGAAGTCGGCGTGGAAGGACAGGGTGAAAATTGCGAGAAAAGAGTTGTAAATGGCCGTTCAAGCAACTGCCACTCAATCTGTCTACCGCTTAGATGGTTTTCGCTAATACTATAAAAAATCAGCGAAGTGGACAGTGAACAAGAGGACGGCGTACAGCGTCACAGGACGTATTCTCACTCGTAGCAAACGGTCTATGATTTAGACACAAGGTGGTGATTTTGATTCGCCCACAGTGTACAGCGAGTTAGGAACAGAACCTACGTTGCCACCGAAAAATTTTAAAACTTTTGTCCAAGAGATTGCACCGATCATGGTGTGGCAAAAAACATCTCAATTGTCTGTTCAGTCTTTTCATTTTTTGTTCAAATGAGGCACTGCGAGATCAGTAGTTGTATTTAGTTTAAGTACAACTGCGCTGCCTTTCATATGACCATTAGCACTAACTGGGTATATGGTCGGCCTAAGAAGACGGAATAAACCCGAAACAAATCCAAGCTCAATCTGCACTGTCTTTGTTATTTAACTTAGAATAAAAGCCCGCGACTTGCAATGGTTACGGTAAACTGAACGGCTGAAATCCTAAGTTCTTAAAAAAGTTTTGATCTGTTGCGCTTCGATAAAATAGTCTCAAGACTGTACGGAATGCAAATACTTTCAGAAATCAAGTAGTCGAATAAGATGGCATACTGTATAACCTGAAAATACACTGCAGTTTGTCTCCGCAACATGTCATTTTGCGTACACAGTATCCTTACTTGGATGTCCTTAATGGCCTCAAGTCAGGAATGCCATTTACTTGCAGCAGAATAATTTCCTTCTGTCTTCAGTGGAAAGTCGCGTTGAAGAATGGTGCAACGTAATTTTAGTGCATGGCGGGAAAGTCTACCCTAATGGATAGTCACCTGTATACATATACCAACATTCAGACAGTAGATGATCTAACTCATGAAAGATGTCGAAATTTACGACCGATTGCCAATCACTAGCAAACCGGCATCAAATCATGGATTCAATAACTATTTTGTTTGAATACAACTTTAAAAGAATTAAAAACATGAATAAATGCTAAAAGCAATGTTGCGCTGCCTTGAAATGTAGTTTTTTTAGAAAAATGCAAATGCTGAAATGCTTTGCGCGTTCCATTTCTGAATAAGGTATGTACAGAGGCTAATCTATGCGACAAATAATGTTTGATATATTTAAAATTGGAGATGACCATTTGTTGGCGGTCATCCCTGTGACGTTACGTAAAACTTTCCAATCGACAAAACAATTATAACCCATTTGAACGAAAGATTCCCTGTGTACTTTATTACTACACGTCAAGGCACCGAATTGCACAGGTCTGCTAATATGACTTCTAAAATGGCTAAAGCGTCTGATTTCCTTAAAATAACCTTTGTGACAGCAAGCTGCCTACCACGGTTAGCATCGGACAAAAATAAATTTTCAGGTCCGGTAACCTCTGTTTATTAAACCTTTCGCAAGGGCTTTACTCTCCTTTCAATGAAAGACCCGCTCAGATGCGTAACCGAAGTCTACGGCAGGTATTAAGATAGAAACTTGCACGAACAGTTCGCAACGTCCATTTTCGCAAAACTTTATGAATCTTTTGCTTGCTAGAATTACGTAAACACAATTTCTGCACAAGAAAAGGATATTTCACTGAAGTAGTTGGATGAGCAAGCAACATGCGCAATGTTTAAGACAATCAAAAGTTCTCACAGCAGTTTCCGTTATCAGGTTTCATGACATAGGTCACGTACTGTTTATCATCCTCCGTTCGGTACGCAGTTAATTCGCTGAAATCGAAAATGCACTCTGCTATGCTGACAGCAGTATCTGCAGAAAGAATTTCAGACAAAGTCATTTGCAATGTAAAGCCTGGAGCGTTGTTTGATAATAACATGGTAGGTCAGTGACAGGTAGGAATGTGAAGCTGGTCATTTTTGCCCGTAAAGTCTCACCTATAACCCGTTGCATGACGGCTGGCGATCAGTAACTACAAAGTGTTTTGCGTATTATTTATCAGTCGTTACTCTGCGGCTGCCTGCAATGACACGACATTGGAATTTGAATGTCAGACGATAAATAGCCCTGCTCTGCGTTGTGGATTCTTGATCACAACGGAGAGGTCATGAAATGCGTTTTTAGTCAGACAGGGCTCTGGACCAAAATCCTCGATGATCGAATGAACCAGGTGTTAGTCTCAGTTCATTTTGTTTTGAGATTAAAATGTGGCCAGCCGATGACGGCGAATAAGGTAACGGTGACAATTTTTGTCACAATTACTTTTGCCTCTATTACTACTTTGTCAAGAGATTTGTTCGATTTTCGGTCATGTTTTCACAAGAACATTCTTCGCTTTTCTTGACCTCATATATAAGTCGATCTTAACAAATGTTTTATTGTAGGTAGCAAACGATTGACCGCTTTTTATTAATAAAGTAACAACCACCTAAGCACCCAATAAAGGACAAAAAAGCACTTACACAGGCATGGATATTGGAGCTGCCGTCTCATGTTGGCGTTCAGTCATCTTTTTGTGTCATAAAATACAACATTTATTTATTGTTAAACCTGCGATAGAAAAGAAGAATTCAATTATTAAATGTTAACCATACTTTTAGGCATATAAGCATCTTTCTCAGTAAATGGAAGAATTTTCTCGACTTTCCAGAAGCAGTTCAAACAAAAAAATTTAAATCATATTTTCGGTTTACTTTTATAACTGACATAACTGAGCACAGACTCATGCCATTCGTGAGCAGGAAAGTTTTTGAGGACGGTCACAATCTTCAGAAATAGCGTAGCTTACACCCTAATGATTTTTATAAGTATCGTAAAAGGGGACGATAATCAGGTATTCACCAAAACGTGAAAAAAAAGGCCGCCTGTTTGGTAATAATATAGAACTACAGTACTCCCTGACTTTGATAAAATAACCCTAAGGACTCCCCATAGCATTCTAGAATTATACTGGGGCTCTTTGGCAGCCTTGAAATACATAAAACTAGCAGAAAATAACTCGTAGCTGATTTTGGAAGCAATTTACGGGGCAACACGTTCCCAGGTTATTTATTACGCGATAACATACGGATCTTCTTATAACACCATTTTTGGCATCCACATATGCCGCGCGCAAACAAAAACCACTTCTCAAATAGCGTTGATTTGTTATATCGATTTTAGAAATTCATATATGTTCAAGTAAATACAGTGAACGTGTCACATCATGAAATGTTAACCAACGTCCTGAAACGTACTTTCGACTTGAAAGGACTACTTAAGTAGGACTGTAATATTTCCTAGTGTGCAGCAAAATTCCAAGATACTTTAGTCATATAAAATGCCGACTTTTGAAGGAGCCGCGTTCCACCCACCCTCAGAAGCTATACTGTGTAAATATGACCTTTTGTTGTAGGAATTTTGTCCTTACTTTATAAACTCAAATTTATTTCATAAAAAGCATATAGAGACATATTCATACTTTTACCCATTTGTAGCAGATTACGTCTTCATTGAATTTTATACTACAATAAACGTTCCTTCCATGCAGCCTGTAGATTGAAACTCTAAATGCTATTGTAACAGCAGGCTGGACTCGCAATTATTCGGGATTTGAAAATGCTTGTTTAAACCCAAATGATACTCTTCCGCCAAGTAGAAAATTTGAGGAAAATGTACTTTATTACCAATTGAGTAAATGGGTATTTTTATGCTTTTTTTCTACATAATACCTTTTTTTCATAAAATCGTCAAACATCAAGGGGGAACATTTGTACTACACAAGTAACCACTTTTCAAAGTATGTTGTTTTGCAGATGGCCCAAAAGGAGCTCTTTCAAAATTCGGCACTCTGGTTCTGCTGCATGGTCCTTAATCTTACATCACTACTTAAACAGCCTTTTTGGTCAAAAATTCATTTCGGAATTTCAGACAGCATTTCATGCGATAGCCTGCCGTGGAAAGAGCAACACAAAGGACGCCAGTCGGACTAATGCTACAATAAATTACCTTTTTAACTTTTGTCTTCGAAGGAGTGGGGTACTAAACTGTATATTTTTTTATTTGTGGATAGGTCAGAAACTTTTCAGGGCATCAAAGGTTATCTGTGCTATGGGGTCACAGCGTCAAATCACTCATAGAAGTTTGGCGAATCAGCTAGGGACTGCCGATACTGCAGTGTTTGGATGAGGGTATTTGGTGTACAAAAGATTATATCACACAGACAGTTCGCGTGTGTAAACCATACTAAAGCTTGCATTGAGATTCAGTCGGTAGTCGGTGTGCACTATCCAGTAAAACGTACAGCTACTGACCGTCTCCGATGTGAGAATTAATTATTGCATCTAGTTCTTGTTCATCTTTTCAGGCAAACGTTGACTTATTCGGTGAAAATAGTCTGTCACACAAAAAGGACTGAAAGAAAAAAGTGAACACAGAGCTCTTCTGGATTGATGGCTCGTCTTTTCAGGTCGGATAATTTGATATTTGTAGATTTTTTAGACGGTGTCCTATATTAGCACTTGTTCTCAGCTTTCCAAAACTTTCTTTGCATACGGATCCTTGTTGATAATGTCAGCAAGACTATATTACGGTCAAATCGCTGTAACAGGCTCATGTTACTCATTGTTTACCGTGCATGAGACTAGCAGGGACGTCGCGATACATTTTAATTTAAAATCTGTCCGTGTGACTTCCTGAGGTCTCCCATTGTAGTCCGTATTAGAACTTTGCCCACATGCGTTTAAGAACCTAAACACGTGTACAAGGTTTATTATTTGTCAGTTCCGTCTCAAGAACAGGGGTGTGCGATACCCTATTCAATGCATGGCTTGTGCCCAGTGCCTTATTACCTGTTAAGTTAGTAGCAATCACCTATCCATCTTAGTAGCAGTATGAAATGTTTCATTCAGTTTAAAATTTACCGTTATATCCGGACCTCGGCTCTTTCCCTGGATATTTGACGCAGCTTAACATGACAAATAAAACAACTGGTCAGTTAAACTTTCCCCCTTCATGAATAATCTGTTTTTTTTCGAGAAATGGACATATACATGGGACAGAGTGAGATAAATAACTGCTATTGCGTCTCATTCAATCTTCAGTCACTCGAAACTCATTTCAACTGCCTCATCGCCTTGGGGGCTTTTTTCAAGTACAGACATTGGGCAAAATCAGCTATGACAATCAGTCTTCATCTCAACAGAATCTACTCGGACTTTCATCTTTTATATAGGCACAAGAAAGTGGAATGAGGCTGTTGAGGGTGGAATCCATTGTTTTATTCCTCAGAGTAATAGATAAAACACGCTATCACCATCAAGGTTGACGACTAATATGATCACTGGATCCTCCTTCAGAGCGAAATGTCGTCAGGCTGCAGTTCTGCATAAATTGACTTTTATAGCACTTCTCGCCTATGCGAAGGCCATTTTACGTGCGTGGGGTACTATAATTTTGTGGCATCTATAGAAGCAGATTTAAGACGGTTTGATTGCAGCGAAGGCCACTCGTGTCCCACGGTGTGTGCCGAATCGTGATGCTTGCACAATTCTCTTATAGTGGTTCCCACCTGTCATGTATTTTCCCCCATCCTTTTTGTGCTCATTGTGCTAGAATGTCGTGACACGGGAAACATAGGTAGACATAGACGTGGGGATAGTGGTTGTTAAACCTAATTGGCCAGTCTTCAAGTGGCGCACGCGAACTACTTCCTAACTCTAAACTTAGGAGGTTTCAGTTGAAAGTGGTCGGATCTCACAAAAGTCGGAATACTACAAAAGTCCTTTAATAAAGGGTTGGATATGCATCTCCGTTAATATGACAACCTTTTGCACTATGATTTTTGGATTGAAGCTGAAGATTCAAAGGACTTTTTGCTGGTTATAGCGTGTAACCAAAGCGCCTGGTCCAAGCTGAATCCGCTTTACGCTCTGCTCCCTTTCAAATGCTCCTATGATATTCCTAAGTTAGGCCGACTACTAATGGGATCGGGTACGGTGGGTTCGTGGCGTAAGCATCCTGTCCAGCGCTTGCCTCATGCATGCCCAGCAATAGCTCCCGACTCCGACGGATTCAAAGCGGCCACAGTAACGCTTTTCATTGGTCAATTTGGTCTCTCTTTTGGTCTAACGTCACAACGATGCAGCCCGTTTGCGGACAAAAGGTGAGGATCACACTGTGTCCACATTTAATTATACCACTGAAACATGATAAGCCAATTCCCGTGAAAGTCGCGTCCTCATTGATGACAATGACTCGCAGCCTAAGTGACGAACATATACATATTCAGTATTCCCCGTGAACATTTTATAATTCGCTAGGCGAATACCTGCAGGAACTATAGACTCAGTCCTAAAATACAAAGGGGTCAGCATATTCTGTAACCTAATCGATGAATGCAACTCTAACAAAAAGTTAAATTTCTTTTAGAATTTTTCATTTTGGTAATATGCTAATTGAGTGTCGTATTTAAAGCAAGCAGAAGAATTCTGGGCAAGTCATTGGGCCAAGGCGTAAAACACATAACGTCCAAGCTTATCGAGTTATAAATTCTTCGATTTCGAACGTGGTGTTGCACTAGTAAAGTGTGTTTTGCCGTTGGAAACTTTTGAAATTTACATGATCTGGACTTCCCTTGTAGTGGGCAATGCCATCTACAGGGAGGCATCTTAAGGCCTGAGTAAGGAATAAGACTGATGAGATATCCTGGCAGTTTGTTTATTTTTGAGCCTTTGACCTCGTTCAAGAGTCCATTGACAGAAATGACAGTTGACGAGGGTACTAGTCAATCCGCCAACCAGGCAGCAGAACTGAAGGTAATTGCGCAGGATGTAGAATGTTAGCGCCAGAACAATAAATCGATTAACTTAGTTCTCATCGAGGGTCCAATCTTCAATCGATTATCAGCTTGCCTTGCTTCCGGTATAGCAGTTATATTAGTGGCTTTCAAGTCGAACTCTTGACCTGTTTCACAGTTATAAACAGTCTCTTTTGTGTCATCTCGTCTCACAGTCCGCTTATGTTCGTACACGCGCGATTGACCTGTATAATCACAAGAACGATGTAGCCATGGAATACGATATGCTGCAGCATACTGTTCCCTGAGGTCGAACTGACCCTTAATTAAAATTAACTTGCTGTTTCTGACTTATTTACTGTAATCACATAGACTTGAAATATCAACCCCTGTGCCCATCTGGGCAAAGTAAAATCATCTAGGTATCGTCTTACAACCAGAATATATTGATAAACATCACTCCCGCGTCTCTATTTAGTAATTTGTTTGGAGATTTGCCAAGAAGGAAAGTTAAAAAAGAGCCATCTCCTCCATATTCTGCAGTCTGTTGATCAGTTCACTTACAAGCTTCTGGACAAGTGTGTTTACTGAGCTATCTTCATATTTCTCCAATCGCACTTCAAAAACGCGTTTTTAAAAACATTGGACTCCAGAGGAGATGGACGTTTACCAATTAATTTTCCGACTAAGTAACGGAGAATTCCCAAAGTGTATGCAGTGTACGACTTGGTTATATTTTGAAAGACAGGCTAAATGGGGGTATAAGCCGTCGAAAATTAGAATTTTACATATTTTGTTCTAGTCAGAAAAAGCACTCAAAACCCGCTCAAATGACGCACCTGAAGTGGACCTCGCGCTAGTAACCGCATGAATTCTGCATCGGTTTTTCAGAGAAAATTAAATTTCAGCGGTAAGGGAGAGGAAATGCTTGACTAGGTAAAGCATTTTGTTGATCGGATTCTTAATTCATAACTTCATTTCACAGAATCGTCGTGTTTGAACATTAATATAATCTTAACCAATTTGAAGGGCAACAAGAGGGGAGCCTCCATGACCAGTTAACCAATCAGCAGCCGATGTCGCACGTCTGGGAAGATAATGCATTTGATGTACGCGGATAGGAGAACCACACTCCCCTTGACCGAAATTCTACTTGAGCTTCAGCTTTAGATTAGTCCTTCATAAATGGTAGTGTACAGTGCATGTCTTGTAATCCCATATATACTTTGCGATCGACAGGCGATACACGGTTATTTAGAGGCCCGATGTAAACACGTCCGTTATTTTCTTTTCACGTCACTCTCAGTCAAGTCAGTTATTACAGTAACTACCGGCAGCAAAATACTGCTATTTTACTTTCGCCGAGCATTTTTAGTATTCTGCACGGCTTTCAGCTATGCTTACAAAAATTCAACCATTAACTTGCATTATTCCTATAACATGACGTTACCTCGATTCCACTGCGTTTGAAGCACTTGTCCTCTAGGCAATACAGAAGGTGCAGTTGTTGTGACCCCTTGACCCGCATCCTGTCTGTTGGTCTGCGTCGCGTGTGGTCTCTGACTGCTACAGCGGAGAGGTTGTGCGCCGTCATGGTTGGATGTGTTCGTTGTATGCGTGCAAGACTGTACTGCATGAGCAACAACTTGCGACAGGTACAGGAACACGTACATGCGATGTCATCGGTCCGTTATAGTCTGTTGTCTCATGCGCTTGCGTGATTTATCTGTGAATGTGGCGCAACCTTTTGCGAGTAAAGTCTAGTCTCGTTGACGTGAGGCTTCAACGTTTGAGTTGCGTGTCAAGGGTGTACGCAAAGTGCAAATTTGTCAATGTGACCAACCGCGTCTTCGGCAAGACGTCGTTTGTTATCAGGGCATTATAGAAATATGGAGGAGTGAGACCGACACTACCTAAAATCTTCTTTATTACTAGTTATTTCATGAGGAAATCACAACTGCCTCATGTAGAATGGTTAATATGGAAGGAATGTGAGCACGTCTCTTTGTCGCATTACCAGTCAGCAGGGAATTCAAGTCAGGCAACCGAGAGCAAAACTTCTAGAGTCGCAGGGCAAAAGTCGGCGTTCGTGTTCTGCTGCGAAATTTGGTTATATCAGTGTTAATCCTTCCCAGGCACTCTTAATATATCCGACGGTAACAGTCAGAATGCAAACACGTGTCTTAACTAGAATATCATTGACTGAAGACGAAGACAGGCTCTCCGGAAGAGGCTTATTTAAACGCTGACGTTTCAAAGGGCTGGGTCGGCTCTTCATTGTCAAAGCGTAAAATGCACTTAATCGATCAGAAATTTTAAGTGGCAGTTGTGTTTGCCGGCCTCATGCTGATCGATATTTCCCTCCTCTCGCTGCCTCGGCCTCTCGGGAGATGGTTGACGGGCGTTATGCCTGTGTGCTTTGTGAGTCACCACTCCGTCGAGGGGAACTGATTGGACTTTAGTCGGGCGATCGGTCTGGCGGTTCTTCTTCTTCCTCACCAAGTAAACTCAGCGTCGGGCTATCTCCGTGCGGTCTTCTTAAGTCCGGTGTGGTTGTTTGGTCCTGAGCTCTACGACTGTGATGACCTAGAACTTTGTAAGCTGCAGGAAGGTCCAGATGCCTGTTGATAGAGTGGGCATCGGAGAACCACGCCTCGAGAGTTAGCCGTTCTGTTTTTGTGTTGCCTAGGCCTAAGATGGTAGCCCTCTGGAGGTCTGACTACCCACTTTGGGTACTTCAAATTTACGCTTGTAATATAGATAGATAATGCAATAAATTACCACTCCAGTCTGTCTTTCCTGAAGTTTCTTGGTCGTTTATCGGCCTTAATTGAGCAACCGCCCACGCGATTTCTGATTAAAGCTGTTACTATAAACGGCAAACCGATTTTTCATACTGTAATCAGAATAAAGTACTGGGTGTTACTTCAGCATTTGTCAGATAAGTTTGCAATATTGATATGCATTGAATATATAAACCGGTTTTGTGATAAATCAGACATTATCGGATATCAAAAACACTTCTGGCATCTAAATAAGTTCGCAAGCTCCGTTCCTGCTTAGTCCCATGGTAAATCTGTCCAGGAACTCCACAGAAAATGCCTCCTACCAAAAGTGTTGCCTGAGGGCTGTGGCAAATTAAATAAAAGGCGCATTGAAGACCCTGTCCAACATTTGACGGAGAATCTCTTTTATCCCACCATTGGGACGCAGGTGCAATTTGCCGCACTAAGACGTGTAAACGAGGGGCCATTTCTTCAGTTTTTATCCTCTTTTCCAGGGAGTCGCTAATTCTGCTCCTGACGAAACGCCGCCAAAATAAAATGAGCGATGGAAAAGGTGACACAACCAAAATAGGTTTGACATATCATCAGCCATGAGTCTTTACGTCTTTTTTCGTTGTCTGTCTGCGTAGAATCACATGACCAATCATATGGGCAACACACAAGTAAAGGCAACTGCGCGCCTGGACAAGCGGCGTCGCCTATGAGTGACAAAATGCGTCAAGTTGGTTTCATTTAGAATTGTCAAGCATTCATATTTCTTATTGCTATACGACACTTCTTGGACCAAATCAAAAAGTACAGGAATGAAGAGGAGAGACCAGTTCCAGATTATAACGAACCCGACTCACTTTGAAAACTTAAATATGGCGGCTTCATATATATGCTTGGTTTCTATCAGCTGCCAGCAGGGATCCCAGGAGTAACCTTCGAAACGTAGGTTGGTTTTTCCGCAAGTTGGAAATTTTGGACGCAACTGCGTAAGCCCATTTTCGACTACATTGTGCTTTAATGAATGCACCGTAACAGTGGTACGGAAAACGTTCAGTTTCTAACAAAAGACGTTTTCTAACTCAATTCTGCTACGACCACGAACTCTCATTACCTTCCCCTTTTGGAGGGTGGTCACTTAACTTATGCTACTTTTGCCACTTAAGATGTTTTTTAAAGATTAAACCGAAAAGTCTTATAAATGCGCTGCTTTTTAAAAACTGGATATGAATACCTTCCATGAACTTCGGCGGTGTAATCTGTTATAACTACTTAGTTACATTTGTGATACGGCACTGACCTTCTATCAGAAAGCAGGAGGAGAGCAATTTAGCATTACACTGTGTTAAACAAATCAGGTTTAGCGGGAATGAAAATTGCTTTATTTTTAACATCCGCTATGTATTTAGTAGAAACTCAAAGTGGAATTGTCTGTTCTAATTGGTTTTAAACAAAACTTTGCAGACTTCTCCTGGACGTCCTTAGCCGTGCTCTTGTCAAAAGTTTGCCATCAGTGAGGATCAGAATAGAATGGTTCACATTTTCCGACATTTCTTTGATCAAGATGAAAAAACTGGCCCCGGTCATTGGTGCATACCATAACAACATGTACGGCGAGTCAGTCATAAACAGATACTCCTATGTAAAACAACTACTGGTCCGTTTCAGGGTTACCATCGATCATCGGCGGGATTCCTCACATCCTTATTTGTGAAGAGTTGATATTTTTCAGAGTAGCAAGCGTGCATTTATCCTTCTGGACCACATTGACGCAGACAAGGACGAGTTTTGGGTTTGGATGCTGGCTACTAACAGTAGATGTTAGGGCTTCAAAAGTCGAAAGTATGGTCTGAATTTTAGAGGTTTTATGAAATCCGAACTTAAAGCCAAGCACTTCAGTGTCACGCATGAGTATTTCATCATCAAGGTTACTCATAGTCTCGTAGAGGAGGGCGTCTGAGACCGTACTTTTGAAGTGCATACTCAGTTTTGACTTCGTAGTACACAGTCTAGAGGAGTTTTACAGAGCTCACTCAGGTTCTCTTTTGAAAAAAAGCTCAAAAAGCTCAGGCTAGCTTGTGCTGTATAGAGCGCGTTAACTTTAAAGATCAGAAAAGCTTCAGTATTGCACACATCACCTACTTCATGGGTAACAATATTCTTTATTTTAGACGGTGTGATTTGATGAATTATAGCCAAAGTGGGAAAGAGAAAATCCGGTCTTTTTCAACCAAAAGGTACAAAAATAAGGATTATAGAGATCTGAATCGATGGCCGTTTTGCAGGACATCAACTTCGAGTGTGGATAACGCCGTGCCCGTTTCGGGACCCTCTGATCATTTAGAATACTACCAAACGCTCTGTGGGTAGGCCACGCTTGCAATCGTGAATATTACCCATGGTGGGAAAACGTCCAGTGGTCTGATTAGAGCACGGAACACGCTCTTCCTGTTTCACTTTATATCCTTAATCTAAAGCGCACGCAGGCGGTCGTGTAGAGGCAAATAACACAGCAGAAGAAATATGGACAATCACAGGGGAGCCTTCAATGACCGTTTTGACTTATAAATCATCACTACTTAGTCTCACCCACTGCAGGTTTCGATGGCCCGGTGCTCAAGACTAAACCTTTGAAGATTTAATGCGAGTCATACTTCTCAAGCTTCGGTCATGGGCTCGCCACTCTGTCGGTTACGAACGGCAGTATACATTCATTTAGACGTAGCGTCCTACCAACCTGGCTTCAGGAATGAACATGCTCGTTCCGCATCACTTCTAATCCTTATCATTGGCTCTGCAGGCATTCGCTTAGCAACATGCAATATGGCCAAGACAGGGAATTTTAATGGAATTAAATGACGTATAAATTATAATCAGTCCCGTAGGCTTAGACATACGTGTATTATTGAAAAATGATGCCGCAGTATAAACAGGTCTAATTTGGCGCGATCTTTAGTGCCCCCGAGAGTGAATCATTGGAAACAAGCCTAGGTGACCTAGTAATCTATGATTTATAACCTACACAGGGTGAGACTCCTTGATAGGGCAGTATCGCAGTGCTCTCTCTCACAGTCAGTACCGGGGAAGAGAGGTCAGTAGTCATTAAAATAAGTAGTTCTTCCAGCACGGAATCTAGAAAAACCAGCATGGTGACATGCATAGCATTGTTATCGCAGCACAATTCCACCAAATACAAAGTATTTTTTATCAAACGCATTTAGGACGGCTGGTTGACAAATGTGCACTGCCTGAGATCACGTCCACTCATTGCCAGATCGCGCATACTTTCTAAATGATATATCATTTTTGAATGCTTTTTCCACAAATTTCTGTTTCCGTAATACTTACCCGAGGCCGGGTTGGTTGACTGACTGTTTGCTCACAGATAGTAAAATAAAGCCATCAATAGGCAAAAATATATTTCGTTTTATTCATCCGGATACTGATCTAAGTCAGTCATCAGCGACATGATGAAAGCAGCACAAAATGATTGTAATGTGAAACGTGACCGAAATCAGGAAGTTGTAACTTACTTCTCCCGCTTTTTAGGTAATAATAAATTATGGGACTGATCTATGTAATTTTATCTGTATCGGCAGGGCTTAGTTTACAAGTACAAGAGTTGTGAAAATAGTCTGATTATTTCTGGACCGGATTCCCGGGACTCCTTTTTACAGTTGGGTCAGAGTGAATTATTTGAAATCTGTCAAAACACCTCTGAATTACGTGAGCCTGGTAGTCATCTGGTGGATTCTAGATGTATTACTTAGAAAATCTGCTTGGGCATTCAACTTACTGTATCAGACTTGGTGGGTTCCAGGCGCTGCAGTAGGTTGGGCGGGTAAACTTGACCTAAATGTGAGTAAACTCGCGTCGTCTTGTGGGGCCTCGTAGCTCAAGTGGTTAGAGTGTTGACTGTACTAAAGCCTTCCCTTGCTGTCGTGGGTTCGAATCCCACCTAGGTACTGAGGTTTTCACAGTTGGACCACAGTGGAAGCGTCTATCCCGCTTTAATTTGCCGAAAGTTGTTACTGAGACGATGACAGAGTTTGCTAACTTTGCGAAATATAATAAGACATTCCTAGTCTTAGTAAGTGAACACTTTCTAAGGGACTGCAATGGGCCTCATTCATTGAGCGTGGAAGGAATTCCTTATGACAAAATATTGGTTCTTATGGATGTTAAAAGTCGAGTAACATGTTGTATGGTGCCAGAGGTGATGTGTTCATTTGACCTTCGGTAGCTACCAAGATGTTAACAGTAGACAAGCACTTCCAAACTTCTTAAAGGAAATGGATCCCTATTTCATAAATATTTTAGAAACAACATAAAGTCGTATCTCAAATGGCTTCGGATCAAACCCTAACTTTACGCACGCAACGATTTGCCCTCCTTGTCAGAAGCTGTGGCTGTCCAGAGGTAATCAGTCTTTTTAACTTGTCATAGATAAAAGTTTCCTGTTAGTTTATTTAGTACTTTATACCTATATTATTATCAAGACAAGTTATGATTCGATGGTTATTCTTGCTAGAGTGGATGAACATGCTTTCAAAAACGGATTCTGAAATGTTGTGAACCACTTCAGCCGCCAGCTGGATGTCTCACGACTTAAGTCGCATCAGCTGGCATTGAATTTTAAGATATGTTAAGGGTCAATGTCAATAAAAAAATGAAAAGACAGAACTCTTGGAATATGTTGGTCCCTCTGTTACTGCTGCAGCCGCCATTCACGAGCTGCCACGCTTGGACGCAGTCCACTCAGAAAACTCATAAAACGAGCGGGTTTTCATCCACTCAGGTGCATGTTTTTATGAGCTGTTTCGTGCTCAAATTCTTGGGCTTTTTATCAACAAAACGGGCTCAAAATATGTTTTAACAAACACAAAGACCTGCGAACGTTCAAACAACTGGCCACCCAGGTGGCTGCAAGTTTTAAAACCTTTCCGGGAAAAGGGCGGTTGCTTGAGAAACTGAACGTTAGAAGGTTCTAACATAACACTTTAGCTAAGTTGTGAATAACATTTAGTAAACTGGTTATTTGGGAGTTTCGCATGGAAAAGAGGAGCATATTCTGACAAAGGACAAAGCGTTTAAAGACAACGAGCCTCCTCTTTGCAGTTATCTAGTATGGTTCGCATAACGGTTCGCCTCTGCGCGTCGCCGGCACGTCTCGGCAAGGACAAGGATGAACTATTTTATTGCGAGAAATCCTCTGCAAAATGCAACTCTAGAGGATCTCTTGCCGATATGTAAGTTATCATTAGAAACATACCTAAACGGACGAACTTTTGAATGCTCCGTAAAACGTTTGAACATCAGACTGCAATAAAGGCGTCAATGATTTGACAGAAGGTAGCGCTAAGAGGTTGAGCAACATTTTACATGTTCTCATATTTTCGACGAGGCTTTCCAGGTCAGATCTTCTAACTCTCCTTGATATTCATATAGGATAATTGTTGCGAAGACATATTTTCTCTCTTTCACTCGTAGACAAGGTGCTGGTGCTTGATGAATAACGTGTTCGGAAGAGTTACGAACAGCTAAGAAAAGCGGTAGTATAACCTGTCAAAAATATCATGGTTTTTTATATTTTGTGAAGTAAGTCAAGTGTATTACGCATCACATCCCATTATACCCATTTGAATCAAGCACACAGCAACAACTAGCAAGCGTATGTATGTTACATTGCGCGTCGCGCTGAAGAAACAAGAAGAGTTTCACAAATTACCAAGCTTAAGCATCAGTAGAGATACGATTATGTTTACTAGTATATCGTAGTGCTTAAAAGTAATTTTTGTCATAAAATGTTCTGTCTAAGACTAAAAAGCTTGATATCGCTACCAGATCTAGTGTTCGCAGGCTTATATTATGCTATTTTAAAGTATATTATATTGACATTCTGATTATATTTCCAAAGCATCAGGCAACGTTTTCCTGAAGCATAATGAGGTAGACGGATCTGCATGAGATAAATATTGCAGGATATAAGCCGAAATCTTTACCACCAGTTAAATTACTGCTGCCCTTAAAATGCATGGCTACGAGAAAATGATAAATTCCTAGGTAGCATGCCGTTTTAAGACATGTATTAGGGATGATTAGCTTGAAAAATCACTTCCATCTTGTTGTTGAATCTGTACAGACATCGAAAATTTAAAAATACGTAATACATATCGAATTGTTAATATCGTCCCGAGAGTGAAACGCACGGATTATTTTATAAGTCCCACACCGGAAGCCGGCAAGATGAATTGCATAAAATATTTAGGAACCGCGTTCAACTTGGAGGTATATTCGCCTATTCCTGTCGACGTTTCGAGGGTTAGGTGCACGGGGTACATTCGACTGACCCTTCCAGTCACGATCTGACAGTCGACTACTAGTGCATCACCCTGTCTGTCACGGTGCCAAGCATCTGCCAGTAAGTGGCTGCTGGTTTTAATTTTAAAAAACGAAAATAATTACGAATGGAAGAGAATATGCGCATCCCAGTTTCTTGTTTAGAAAAAGACGAAGGCACGATCACTGGGAAGGTAGATTTATTGGCCTCAGCTTTCGAACTCGAACTGGAGTTGATCATCAGAGATTGCCAGAGTGCAGCAACGTGTGAACATTTATATCGTTGTTCCGTGCGGGGGGAACTGCGTCCGTGGCCAGGTCTGGTTTGTGCCGCCTGGTTCGACTTCGCCAACACGCGGATATTGGCGCGAGCCGGCAACAAAACGGGGCGAGAACTGTTGTGGCGTGGGTGTCGGGCCCCAACTCTATCAGTAGACACATTGATTTGCCTGCGTGTTATCACGCGCTCCGCCCACGCAGCCAGGTGGCGTAGCTCACATCTTCGCGGAGTACAAACGGCGTCACCACGCCGGGGGACCATCGTGGACCAGGAGGCACAAACCAGACCTAGCCACGGACGTAGTTCCCCCCCGCACAGAACAACGATATAAATGTTCACACGTTGCTGCACTCTGGCAGTCTCTGATGATAAACTCCACTTCGAGTTCGAAAGCTCAGGCCAATAAATCTACCGTCCCAATGATCGTACCTTCGTCTTCTTTTAAACGAAAATAGTTTTTTGGCATTTTAAATATGAAGAGCTCATATGTGGCGTTTACTTGTGGTCCGGTAAATAGTTAGAGCAACAGTACGGCCAAACGCAGCTGGAATTTTAGAAATCGGTATACTTTCCCTAAGTCAAGCATTTTGTGAGGTCCCCACATAAAGTCAAATTGTGTTTTCTACTTGAGAGAAATACTATTGATAGAAGCGAACAGACGAGTTCCAGGAAGCAGTTCAGAAGACAAAGATGTGATCAATAGAACAAGAAATTTATTGGACTGACGTTTCGGACTCTCACTCGAACCCATCATCAGAGACAGTCGCAATGAAGGGTATTAGTAACACAAGGAGTGCAGTATTTATAGCACGTGGCTGCCGTGGGGCCATATGCGTACTATGACTAACAGCTTTCGCAATCACCGTTAATTACAGTACGCATATGGTCCCACGGCAGCCGCGTGCTATAAATACTGCACTTCTTGTGTCACTACTACCCTTCTCTGCGACTGTCTCTGATGATGGGTTCGAGTGAGAATACGAAACGTCTGGCCAATAAATTTGTTGTTCCAGTGCTCGCATCTTCATCTTCAGAAACACTGCTGTTATTCATGCGAGGAGCGTGATTCACCTGTGACGGCTGAACGTAAACGTCAGGTATACTATCGAAGTTAGGTACTACAAGTTGTTTTTGACCAAACTTTCAAAGTAACACTACAGGAGAGATGAGAATGCAGGAAAAGCACTATTACTCAAAAAGTTAGCTATACTTTCGCTTACTTGAGACTTTAACACAACACCCTGATCTCCATCCTGGAGAATTTCAAAGTGAAAAACCGACCAAAAAAATACTCTTAATGTTAACACTCACAAAACGGCATGCTAATCTGAACAATATCCATGGTTCTCATCAGAATACTACATATTCTTGTCATTCGAAAGAACCCTCCGTCAGATTACTAACTTTTCAACGAATAACGATAATTGACTTGGCTGTTATTATTTGTCTGATTGTTGAGGAGAGCAGTTTGTCATGCATTCCAATAGCCTGTCCGAGAAGTGTTGCCGGATTGGGAATTCGTCCGTCAGGTTGCTTGTCTAAAGTTTGAAAAGTAAGTAGTCATGAGATTGGTTAAGCCTAACATACGCTGAAATGACATTTGTCCGTTAATTATAAAACAGTTTTGATACGACTATTTTTGCCTGTTCTCAAAAATGAAGAACACAATGCTTTATTTACTGTCATTTTTTCAGTTATTCCGTTGATTTCGGTAGACCTCATACATTCATCTCATTCGTTAGTTGTAAAACGGCCGTTATCTGCACTTTTTAATTTCTACGTGTATTCCTTACCAGTGGCGTCTTGTCGCATATTGTTAGGACCCCCAAGCAAGGGGACTAATTACTAACCTTCAGAGTGTGATGATTATCATATTTTCCGTATCCTAGGGGACAACGAGGTCAACATATTCGACGATCAGACGTCATTCGTGTGCAGAGAGGCTAGAAGAGCAGGTAGGGTGGGACAGTTAGTGTGGGGGTTTGATTGCAAAAAGTAAATCCGGAATGAAATATGGACTGGGAACTGTCAACCTCTCCATTCAAGACCCCATATTTCGCTGTTTGTTTTAGAACTTAGTTTCGTTAAGAACTACAAAACGCGGAGTTTGAGTGATGTGATGTACTGGTATAGACAGAGATGTTTTTGGATTAAACCTTCAAAAGAGCAACACTAGTCTGGGGAGCGTACTCCAGTATCTATAAAGCAGACAGATGATTCTGATGGGGGGGTGCTGAATAGGGTCACAAGCGTGGATTGATCAGTGGGCGCCACGTTCTCCTTCCGCTGCGAGGGGAAGGAAAGAGACAGTGGGGTTAACACTGGGGATCCATCACCACGGCATGCCACCACATTCTGCATTATAATAAATCTGACACCACGACGCGATGAAGTCGTGGTATGGAAATTCTCCAAATAACAGGATAACTCCTTCCAAATGGTCAATGCTGGGTGGCTGTGTCCCTTAAAACGGGTCACGTGGCAGTTGCGCCGTACCAACGCGGGGATCAGGTCAGAGTACGGCACGCGTTATTTGGCTTGCGCACCCATAACAAATGTCACGGTAAGCTGTGGCGGCACGCCTAGGAGCAGACTCACACCCCGCCAGTCCCCTGCACCAATAACTGACCATCTCGGGAAGTGAACTGGTGCCCGGGAGAAGGAAAAGCAAGTGAACTTGGCACTGGGGACGCCGTCCCCACAGTAATTAGCACGTAGTCCTCACTATAAATATCCCGAAACACTTTGAGACTACCGTTGTGCGCTAAAATCTGTTGCTTAAGTGAAGAAGAATAGTCGAGCAGCGGAACACTTCGTTTATTGTCCTGAGCTTTCAGACTCGTGCAGTAGTGCATCGTCAGAGGTAGTAGCAGCAACAGAAGAAGCGACGGTTATAAGCCATGTAGGCCAATCATCGACCGTCGGCGCAAGACTAGAGGTGACTACGCAGGTCTCTGTATGCCGACGGCAGACCGATAAATCGATTGAACGAGTTCTCATCCGAGGCCCAGGCTTCAGCCAATTCTCGGCCTGTTTTGTTTTCGGCGTGCGCAACTATTTTGCTGACTGCGAAGTTAAATTCGTGACCCATTTCCTAGGTGTGAGCGGTCACTTGTGATAATGCGTCGCCTCGTAGCAAGGCCAGCTTACGTTCGTGTATGCGCGATCCGAGCATGCGCCCAGTCCGCCCAGTCTGTATTTACAAGGACAATTTTAACACAGAATGCAATACACTACTCCAGATTGCTCTTCAGGCTTTAACAGGTCTTCGATTTACATTACCCTGTTGCGCATGGTGGCTTTGGGGCGGTGTGCGATTCCAACACCTAGCTCCGCAACAATACGCTCGGTCTTTTCTGAAACACCCGTGATGTATGACGGAGAATGCCATATCGTCGGTGGTGTTGATGTTCAAGTTGTCCGATGGCGACTGCGTAGGCAGCGACTTATGAATTCCTTCGGATAGGCATTCTGTACAAACTGGTCGCGGAGATAACGGGTTTCACGTGCTCTTTTCTCCAGTTTACTTCAATGAGTTTGGGGTCGTTTGAAGAACGTCTTCACACAGCCTCGTGTGTGAGCCACCGCATGGTTGCTGTGAAAACGGAGAAACTGTGGTGTTCGTTGACTTACTCTAAGTTGTCGTCTCAAGTTCCCCGTTAAGGTTGCGTCTGACAAGCACATTCAGGAAGGGCAACATCTGTTCCTGTTCTCCTTCCCTCGTGGATTTTTATCAGGGAAGAGTGCGTTGAGAAGGCTTTGGAAATGTTGCGGGATGTCCTTCTTTACGATGACGAACGTGTCGTCTACGTAACGGCGCCAAAATACCGACTCATGTTATATGAAGGCAATCTTTTCTAACTCCTGTAAGACCAGTTCTGCCACCACACGAGAGACAAGTGAGCCCATTGGGGTTCCCTTGATTTGTTCATAGGTCTCTCCCGCAAAAGTGAAGAAAGTTTGTTGACAGAAGTCAAACAGTCTCATGAGGTGTTCAATTTTGAGTGCATTCGGAGTCTCATCGAAGACCTCTGTTGCTTGGATAACTCTGTTCCCCTGGGATGGAAAGTTAGGCTACAATGACTTTTTTCTGGTGAAAGTCCCTTGGCACTCTCGCCTGGCTGGGAGCCGAACCGTCACTGGCTTATTTCGGCGAAAATCCGGTCATTTTTGCTCGATCAGGACGCATGTGGCAGGCGAAGACAGGCCATTTGGCCTTGTTAATTACTGTGCCCGACGTCGCCTCCAGCCTTTTTACTCTGTCCTGCCAACAGGCTCAGGTGGCTGATGGAGAAGAGGACGCAAGTCACCGTTCTTGTGACCACCCTGCTGCGGGACACATGGTGAACATGATCGCTAACGATGGCAGAAGTATTCTATGCGCGCACTGACTGTATGGAGGCCTGAGATTCAGGTTCAATGGCTCCTTCATAACGTGGCACTCTCACCAAAGACATACTGCCACCCACTGAAATCTCAGCAGTTGTCTATCAAATACGTTTTAACGACGTAGAATGCAAATACGTCGGGGAAACCGGACGGAAATCGCAGACCCGCCTACGTGAGCACAAACTGGCAACTCGGAGACTAGACCCAAACTCACAGCTTGCGGCTCACATCGGGGAAACTGGTCACAGTTTTGATTTTCAATGAGCATCCGTCTTGGGCAGGGGCACTTCAAGGACAGAGCGTCTTACACTTGAGGCTTGGTACTCTGATACCAACTCCATCAACGGGCATCTAGACCTTCCTTCGGCCTATAAAGTCCTACGTCACTACACACGCCGTGACGAAGACAAGACAGTCATACGGAGCCTAAGACTACCTAAGACTACACGGTCTGTCCACCAACTCACAGGCCGGTAGGCCAAGGCAGCGAAAGAAGAGAAAAAATCGATCAGCCCAAGGTCAACTAATCCGGCTGTCCATTTTAAAATCCTGATCGATTATTTCACCAGACGCTTTGATAATGGAGAGCCGCCCCAGCTCTTCGAAACGCCAGCTATGCAAGTCCCTCGATCGGGTGAGCATTTCATTTTCCTCAGACTATCACCAATGTCGGATCTCAGTCGGCATAAAGAAAGCTTTGAGCCGTGACATGTGCGACAGGAGTTGAGGGGTTGCTTGGCTTTGTAAACCCGCCCCCGCTGTCGTCCACCTCCGATTATCTTGACAGCACCTTGCCATTAGAACCAGGTGGGTGAGGGAGGAGAAGGTGCGGGATATGCTGCGCCAGCCTGCGCCAACATAAACTAATTCACGTGAAGGTCACTGGTTTTGCGTCGACTCTGTGCAGCACATGTGGTACGTCATCGCTCGCAAAGGTCAAACTATAAGCGGTCATGCGTCACAAACGTCAACATTTAAACAAATGTATTAGGCTTTCCAAAAGCAGAAACAGTTTTTTCAGTACAGCCAGTCTGCAACCTTAATCATAGGTACGTCATGTTATGGTGAGACCTTTTCCGGTCTATTTTAATTACGTTCCGCAGTAATCAAATAGCACTCTCAAATGAATAAAACTTTCTTGCGTAGTTCCATAAATTACTGTTTGATGTCGATGAACGGCTGAAGCATGCAAGCTATGCCTTTTTTTAACTACCGCCACTTTCTTAATTAAATCACGGTTATGGCTCAAAGCGCACCAGGACAATGAGCAGTGTCCTTGAGGTTTTCACAGCTCACACAAAAAACTGCGAGCGCATGTTAATGTGCTAAGATTAATGACTGTTTTCATTTACTTACATGGTTTGATTGCCCAGCGAATGCAACAATTTTATCCTTTTGCAAAATACCACATTCGGCATCTGAGACGGGAGTCCACTGGTAAAATACTCAAGTATGTAAAGGAGAAGGCTCTTCGGACAATCGAGTTGTACTAGTAAATTTTCAAGTCGGTAACACCGACCCGTCGTCAGACGAAATGAACAGAGACTAGGTCGGCTGGCGCGACAGGACAGACAACGACAAACAGACAGCTGATGCGTGATAGGGGTGGGGACCGAGGTATGGTAGACTTTGGGGCGGGGGGAGGGAAGGCAGAACCGTTAGGGTTCCCGTATTGGAGGTGGAGAAAGAGCGGGGGAATTGCGGACCAGTGGGAATGAGGGCGGCTGGTCACTGATGCGGGATGAGATCAGGGGGGGGGGAAGTGCGCCGGCGTTGGAGGTGTTAGGGGTTTCGGGTCACAGTGTCGCAAGGGGGGGCGGAATGGCGAGACAGCACGCGTCTATGTGGCCGAGTGGATGTTACCAATTGTTAGGGTGCGGGAACAAAACACTGAGCGTGTACGTAAGCCCAGCTGGATTTTCCGAAAAGCCTTCTCCTATTATCACCTCGGAATGCACACCACATCGGTTATTCAACACTCAAGTATGTCAGTCAAACCACACTGGTGTTAATCTTCCGTACCTGTTGGGGGGTAGTGTGCGTATTACCGAATCAACAGGGGAACTGGAAAAAGTTTTGTCCGAACATACTGAAAACTGCAGGATTCTACATCGCTCGGAGCAGGCAATTGAACATTAATCAAAAAGGAATAACGATAAAAATAGAACGACTGGAAGGTCAACTTCTGGCTTATTGGCCGTCGTCAGCCACCCATACGGCTACTACTGCCTTCTGCGTCAGCATCGTCTTTAGTTACTTCTGCTATAGAGGAACCTTATGTGGAGGGCGAGATTTAGACAGGGCTTGCATTTTAGCATAATTAAATCCCCGTCCGCCTCGTTAGATATTGGTGACTTACGTCGTTTTTCACGGTCGAGCTATTGCCCAGTAGGACGAAATCGTTTTAACTTGCCTGTAGTAAGTAAAGCAAATGTCTCTGGAGAGTGGCCCCCGATGTTGGTTGATAAATTACTTATTGTTGTATGTACCACCGTATACGACATTTCGACCGTCACGATAGACGACGTCCATCACGTGGTCCATAGAGAGGGCGCGTGTGTTAATTGTGAGTGACTCAGACTTGCACAGCATCTACTGTATCCTCTCCATCCTCACCCACTCTGATTAGATAGCAAGGCGAGACGCCCAGACGTGGACTTTGGAGACAACGGCTGAAAAAGTAAGCAGTCGTCTACTATTTCCAAGCATGACCTGGTCCCCAATGCAGGTGTTGGGGTCAGATGTGGTTATGAAGCCGCACCTGAAGTAAACAAAAACCAGCCACCTGTAATACGGGGCCGGCAGTAATAGGGGTTTTTACAGGTGGCGCCCGGGAACGGACAAGTTAAGTAGTTGTGTGCAAATGAAAAGCTATTGGGAATAAGCGGTTTTACTTTGAGTGGTTGAGAAATAGTTGCCCTAATCTCTAACCCTGACCATGACCTCTAACCCTTATCCCTAACTCCAAACCCCAACCCTAACATCAACCCCAAAGATATTGTGTCCATTGGGTGCGGCTACATAACCACATCTTACCGGTGTCGGACTTTCATAGGGGCTGCTCGGGTCTTATGTGTGCGCGAGTGTCACGAAGGTCATATACAGTGCGTGACCGATCTCATGAAATGTTGGCCGAAATTCTGAAATGCGTTTTCGATTAGAAAGCATTACTTAGGCGCGGTTGTAACACTGATTATCTTGTGGCATAATCCTATAACATTTCAGACTCTGCAGGATGTCGACTTTTGAAAGTACGTTTTTCGACCTCTTGTAGAAAGCGAACTTGATAAGAAAAGGACTACTTAATTAGCATGCATTTTTCCCATTGATTTTTGATGGTGATGCAAATTCAAATATATTTCATGAAAACCATGAATAAAAATGCTTTATTTCGCTCATTTAATAGAGAACCAAGTCATTTTTTATTGCATAATTAAAGAAGGTGTATAATTAGATTTTTAAAAAGTTTCGAAATAGGAGATTTTTCAAGACTGTACAATGTTCATTCACACAGCATCGTACCCGTCCGTTTACCACTGCCTCTCATGAACTGTACAATATAGTCCGCATCCATTGCAAAATTTTATGAACACTATATGGTATCTTTTCAAAGGCATAGAAGAAGATATGATTTCCCGTACACGGAATTCATGAAACTTGCAGACTGAAATCACTAAGCACTAATTCAAAGGCTGATCATACCCCAATATATTCGGAAACCAATTATACCCCTTCTTCAAGTATAAAATAATGAGATGACGTGATCCGCTTTTAAATGAGCAAAAGAAAACATTTTTATCCATGATTTTCATGAAATATATTTGAATTTGCAATACAATCCAAAATCAGTTTGAAAAGTCTATGCTACTTAAGTAGTCCTTCTTTACCCAGTACGCTTTCTAGAAGAGGTCGAAAAGAAGTACCTTCAAAGGCTGACATCATGCCGAGTGCGAAATATTATAGGATTATGCCGCACGATAATCAGTGTTACAACCGCGCCTAAGTAATCCTTCCTTATCGAAAACACATTTCAGAATGTCGGCCAACATTTCTTGAGATCGGTCTTTCACTGTAGACATAAATTAAAGTCCAGGACACAAAAACCACAGGGGAGACTCACCGCCGACCCTAATCCTGACAGTTGTGCCACGCAAGAACACAAAATCCACAAAACGCCTGTCTTAGTTTTGAGCGCGTATCCATGTTCAAAAAGTGCAAATAGTACACTATTCCTCCATTTAAACAGATGAATTCTAATTAGCTTACTATTGTCACCCATCATGTAAAAACGCATACGCATTGTTTCAAGATTGTGCTCTAAAGCCACTTTTCAATTTTTATGAAGACACAAAACCTTGACATACGCATGAGAAGAGAAGGAAAGTTTTGAAAACAGGACTGCATGGCGCCGACATTTCAACTGCAATAGGCTCTCATCGCTGGAGATGGGTGGTGGACCGCGTCTCACGTATTTAAGTTGCCGTATCGTTAGTATGAGGAGGAGGCATCTGTTTCCGTGGCAAAGCCCAAGGACTGAGATCTCACTGCCAAGCCTTTGACCTGCTCGCACATGGTCCCTTCGAGCGGGAAGTAATCGCATAATTTCACGGTGTTCTAACGTCCGCTTTCCAGGCAAATGGTAAAAATGGGGTCAAGAAAGACGGCCAGCTACCGCTTGTTCATATGCCTCTCCATCGACAGCCCAGTCGATGCCTAAAGATGAAACTCTCTGGGAAGGTCATCTATACTCCTCAATGCAAGCAGCAGCTGCGCGCGACCTCATTTAACAGCGGCAAAACACACTACAGCGGATCGAAAAACAAAATATCAGGATTTTGCTACTTCGGCACCTGTATATGGCCAATGGGAACGCATGTAACCCGATGGAAAGCAAAAAACAGCTCAGGTCGAGCTAAAATAAAGTAACAGAGCTATCAAAACCTGAGGGACATTCACATACACTGACGGTGTTTCTGAGGTAGCAACTCCCCAACTAAGACCACAGGCCGGGGTCAGTCCTCTAACGATCGCTTGTGAAGCCGAATATTCTACCTCAAAGCAAGCAGATGAACGTTATTTGCCGAATCCGATGCAAAATGTGTGACTCTAACGTCATTGGAGAGACTGGTAAGTGATTATGGAATCGTTCCTCCCTCTTTAATGATAATAACGCTCGTTGAATGGGTGTGTGTGTTCAGAAAAATCACCATCAATGCTTATGACGCACTGAATTTTGAAAGTTCATATGACTTTTA
>CACRXP010000245.1:306617-445059 GCA_902702965.1 Spirometra erinaceieuropaei | reverse complement strand
GTGGGGGAAATGGAAGGGCTAGTAGAGGAATGCTGGAGATTCTGGGTAAGAGTAAAGTTACCACGGAAAGTGTTTGGAAGTATTAAGTAGGTGGAATAATGGCAGAAATTTATATCCCACAATACACCCTAAAATTGAATGCTGACCGCAACCCTAAAGCCTAACTCTAAGCCTCAAAACTGAAACTTAAGCAAAATCCTAAAGCTCAACACTAACCCGGAACCTAGTCATAACTCGAACCCTAACCTTAACCCTAACTTTAACCCTGACCCTAACCCTAATCCTAACCCTAACCTTAAGCCTAACCCTAACCATAACCTCAACCATAACCCTAACCTTAACCGTACTCCTATCGGGAACCCTAACGG
Organism: Spirometra erinaceieuropaei; assembly: GCA_902702965.1. Lineage (NCBI taxonomy): Eukaryota > Metazoa > Platyhelminthes > Cestoda > Diphyllobothriidea > Diphyllobothriidae > Spirometra > Spirometra erinaceieuropaei. The sequence goes on along the minus strand of CACRXP010000245.1, from coordinate 444,691 downwards.
GAACCTAAGCCCTAACTCTAACACAGTAACCTGACTCTAAAACGCAAACCCTAATCCTGAAAGTTAACCTAAGCCTAACCCTAACCCTCACTAAACCCAACAGCCTGACCGAAACGGGCGACCTGCCTAACTCAGTAAGAGCACACCAACTGATAACAAGTACGTACGTCGACAGTATCAACGTATAATGTCTGGCTACCAACTGCGATCTTTCCTATCATTCAAACGAGACTGTGCCTGTTGCTCTAACCACCATGGCCAGTTGTTGTCAATACGTGTTTGTCACTGACCTCTGGATAAGACTTCCTCATGTACTTGCCATCAAGAATGGCCTTAGTCACCTTACCTACGTGAACCCTATTTGTCATACACGGGAATATGTACTTCTCACATACTAGGGAGTCACCTCACAATAACTTCCAGGGAGTTCTTATTCCAGTGACCCAGTTTAACCCTGAGCCTAGTATTTACCATAACCCTAACACTGAAAACAACCGTAACCCAAATACCAACCCTTCTAACCATAAACTTATTCCTAACATTTAGCCTAACCCCAACTCTGACCCCTTCTGGAATTTAGAGCAGGATTACCTCTAGTACGGACAATGAGTATTTTCCTGTCAAATGTTCATTCAGACACTCCAGGCGGTGATGTTGGTTTAAGGTCCGGTTAACAATACTAGCCACATGGCCGTGTTAAATCAAGTCAGGATTATAACCTGCTTGCAGTCTGCATTCAATCGGGATCTTATGCTATATCAGACCTATCCGGCTGGCCTAACTCCGACTAGCCATTGTGCGATAGGGAAGGAAGAACGAAACAAGCCCTAAGAAGACTTCCCCACGTTGATCTAGCATGTATTTTGTCCATTATAATATATGTTACACTCACTTAAGCTAACAGAACGCGCTAGCTGACATAAATGACAATGCTATTCACGTAGGAAACACTTATGCTGTCCTGCGACTGCGGTTAAGATTGTTTTTTTTTTTTCTCGTAACAAGACCATATATTTACTCGCAGTACTCACCGAATCTTTTACCTCATGAACATTCGAAAATCCTCCTCTTCTCCAACTACAACCTTACAGAGGCGATATCAATGAAAATTTACCAAGGCCTTTTAAAATATAATTTTCTTTTTCTCAAATCATATGTACGGTGCACCGAACGTCACATTCCTAGCACTACGATTAATATTTTCGTTACAATCACTTACTGGACAAGGGCTTCTGAGGCCCCTTTGAAGTCTGGTAAGTGCTCATGCGAGGTCAATGTGTGAGACGCTGGGTTGTGCGAGCTTTAGGTAGGCGAGCGCTTGGTCATGACAGACGAAGAGCCTGCACAACTTTTTCTTACCTGACTATTTATAATGTTACCAGAACGCATTACTACAGCCACATTTATTGGTACCTATTGAGCTACGCAGATCATTTCATCCCTGTTTTAGTTGCAAAAATTCCCATAGCAGTAATCGGAAGAGGGGGTAGCGAGCATGCGTAGCTTTCGATAAATTCTCGTCGAGCCAGTACATTTATAGGGGAAGGGGGTAGAAGCAAAAGCACGTCAGTGGTAAGATAAAGCGATTAACGTTCGCCTCAAAACACAGGCTGGGTGTGGGAATGTTGGGGGGGGGGGGAGTGATAGCAGTCAGTGTCAGGGGCGGGGACACTGGGTCAGCGCATGTTAGCAACAGCAGAGGCGGCCGCCGTCAGGTTGCGAAAACCAATCTTGTGCGCACAGAAGAACCACGTTCAGGCTCCGCGCCTACACGCTACAACTCCTCCGCGCCCTTCCGGTCTCACCCCGCCCCTGACACTGACCGCTATTACCCCCCCTCCCCCACATTCCCACACCCAGCCTGTGTCTTAAGGCGAACTTTAATCGATTTATCTCGTCACTGACGTGTTTTTACTTCTACCCCGTTCCCGTATAACTACTGGCCCGACGAGAATTTACCGAAAGCTACGTATGCTCGCCGCCTCGTCTTCTGATATCATCACTGTCTACCCAGGACTGTACTTCGAATTTTTCTGCCCCTTTTTGTCAACCAGACCACTAGTTGTTAAGTTAATTTTCACGTGTCCAGTGGATAATTTGATTAAAATGTCCTGCTTTATAAAATCTGCAGAGTTGTAAGCGTTCTTGATTGGAGTCCCAAACAGGTGTAGAGTGTTCGAGAAAGCCTAAAAGAACTGTGTTTCTATTTCGATTTACGAAATGCATGTTATGAAAGTACGGCGCATGAAGGAGATTTTCGTCTCATCTGTACATGTTTTGGGCCGCTGAAGAGATCGAGTCATCAGACAATTTTGATGATAGACCTAACTATTCCAGCGCAGACGATTTATCACTTCATATCGACATTTAGGAACAGTCTTCTGTGGCATTTCTCGCCCCACAGAAATGGATTTGTTGCTTCTCAAAAACTTACCCCACATTTCTAAGCCCTAAACTTCCATTGAAGACTCTTGAAAACCGAAGTATTCGCGTGCTATATTGCATTAATGAATTGGTTTTGCTGTCGCCAATAACTCAAACATGCGTGATTACTGTGTAGTGGCATGCCCGAATAAGTAGTAGTCATACTAATCGGAGGTCTACGATTTAACATTGCATTGCGCATAATGAAAGGTACTTACAGAGGTTTTTATAACCAGCATTAATGTCTAATGAACAAACATAACATCATTAAAATCACTGACGTATGCACAAAGGTGACAAATTGTTTGTCACTGTCTGAGGCCTTGCTTGTGGTTAATTTTTATAATCGGATAATAAAGTGCTCTTTTAATTATGTCGTCGACTACTGCGGAGGATATTTTTTACCATGAATGCAATCACCTTGACTAGTTTCCATTTGTTTAAGAACCGAAGTATATCCATTTACCATCCAACTTAATTCATCCGACCTAGCTTGGCAACGATTAAAGCCCCATAATTTAAATCTGGTGCTAGAGTTTATACGTTATGTTTATTCGTGAGAGCGCTTCGCAATAATTGTGCACTGCCTATTTGAATATATTTGCTCCGAGTTCATGAGGTTGTTCCCTCATAGCCAGTTTGCTTCGCAGGAGAGGTAAGCACAAAACTCTGTTAAAATGACTCCTCCCCTTGTCTGATGGCTAACTTTCAGTAATGCTAAGATCTATAAACATGTCGATGTTACGAAAATTTCCTCAGATATTTCAGAGTTTGGCAGCGAATTTATTCAGAAGAAACAGCGTTTTGCGTCCGGATTGTCTAATAAAAGGACGAAATATACAGCATTGTCATTGCCGGGATATTTCGTCAGTTTAACAGTCTACTCTTGCAGCGTAGACCTTCCTTTTGTCGAGAATAAGCTGGGTCCAATCAGACAAGTTATCATAAAAATTATTACGATGGACCCATTCTGCCTAATGTATGGGCGTGTTGACTCAACACGTTGCATTGGTAATTGTACATTAGGTGAACTACGAATGGAAGAGAATATGCGCATCCCAGGTTCTTGTTTAAAAGAAGGCGAAAGCACGATCACTGGGACAGTAGGTTTATTTGTCTGAGCTTTCGAACTCGAACTAGAGTTCATCATCAGAGACTACTCGAGTGCAGCAAATTGTGAACATTTATATCGTTTGTCCTTGCGGGGGGGAGTACGTTTGTGGCTAGGTAGGGTTTGTGCCGCCTGGTCAACGATGTCCCCCCGGCGTGGTGCCGCCGTTTGTACTTCGCGACGATGTGAGCTGCGCCACCTGGCTGCGTGGGCGGAGCGCGTGATAACACGCAGTCAAATCGATGTGTCTGTTGATGGAGTTGGTGTCCGACACCCACGCCTTCAACAGCTCTCGCCCTGTCTTATTGCCGGTTCGCGCCATTATCCGCGTGTTGGCGAAGTCGAACTCATGGCTACTTGAGACAGTGGGTCGCCTCTCCGAACGGCCCGTTTATGCTCAAGTATTCGTGAGCTCAGACGTCGTCCTGTCTGGCCTGTGTAGTGGCAAGGACAGTTTTGGCACGGGATTCGATAAACTACGCCGGACTGATCACCTGCGTCCAGTCGATCCTTCATTTTCATGATCCTGCTACGCATGGTGGCCGCCGGATGATGAGCGATGCCCACGCCTAGCTCTGACGCGATGCGTTCTGTAGCCTCGGACACATTCTTTATGTACGGTAGGGAGTTAAGTGAACTAACTCATGAATTATCAACCAAAATTGCGAAATGCGTTTTCGTTTCGAAAAGATTCATTAAGTAGAGTTGGAGAAATAATCATCGTGCAGCATAATTCTGTGATAATTAAGTCACCTGGGGATATCGGTTTTTGAACGAACATCTTTCCGGGTACATGCAAAAATCACACTCTATGAGAAATGACTACTTAATTAGCATGCATTTTTCTCATTGATTTTCTATGCCCCAAAATATTTAATTATATTTCATGGAAAACACAAATAAAAGTATTCATTCCTTCGCTCATTCGGTAGAAAATTGCGTCTTCTTCCAATTTTATACTCAAAGGAGGGATATAAGTCGGTTAAAAAAGTTTGTAGTTGTGAAACTTTTTAATACCGTTAAATGGCCGTTCGCTAAACGTCACGTCTCTGCATTCACCAGTGTGGCTTGTAAATTTAGCAATATGGATCGAATCCAATGCTAAATTTTATGAACCCCGTATGGTCTAATCTTAATACTGGGGAGAAATGTGTGGTTTTCCGTACGCGGAAAATACATTGCTTGTAGTTTGGAAACCCTGAATGCAAGTGTAACGGCAGGTCGGGCTAAAAATTATTCGGGAATTGGAAAAGTTTTCGAAACCCAACTATACCCCTTCTTCGAGTATAAAATTGGAAGAAGACGAAATTGTCTACCGAAGGAACAAAAGAATAAATATATTAATGCATGTTTTCCATGAACTATAATAGAATTTTAAAGTACATTGAAAATCAATGAGAAGAATGTATGTCACTTAAGTAGTCATTTTTAACAGAGTGTAGCCTTTTTACGCAGCCGGAAGGGAGTTCATTCGATAGCTATGACCCTGAGGTAACTGATTTAGTATAGAAGTATGCTGCAAACTCATTAGTTTTACAACCCTATTTAATTAATGTTTTCGAAACGAAAACGCATTTCGGAATTTCCGTTGACATCGCATGAGTGAGCCCGCCTACTCTATTTCTTAGATAAACAGCCCGAGTGCACAACCGTAGTAACGGTGTTATCCCGAGATTTTCTATCAACAAAGGCAACGAAAATTGCTATCGTCCTCTGTTGTTTGTTAGTTTTCTTCATTTTGTATGGGTTTTAAATAGGAACTTAGAGACAAAATTAAGGTTGGCATTCCATCTTGCAGTCATGATAAAGCGGTGAATAGGAGATTCTTGACTGTGAACTTGCGTATCTCATTAACGTATCCATTATACGTGATGTAAACTTCATAAGTCAAAACATAGAGCATTTGAGTCAAAGTAATTTGCATTATTGTGGTCCTGGGAAAAGTCACATCAACAACATGACAAAAAACCCGAAAATTGCTCAAAGGGGGAAGATATAGAATTGGAAGATTCATTACATGTTGAAATCTGTCCTTGGAAGGTAGCATCGGAATTTAAACAAAGACAAGGGAGACTAAGATTGCTATTTCTTCTATACCTGACCCCCAGTATGAATGACCTGACAATCGAACACGGATTCTTTGGTCAGTTAACATTATTAATTTCATCGTCCTACCATCGATCCGCGAGCGCGATGTCCTGTAGGCTGTGATTAAGAATATTCACCATCGGGAGAAAAGGCTGACCGACGATGGCTAGTAAGACCAGAAATGACCCTTCAAGTTCCCCCTGTTTCTGTCAATATTCATACTTGCATATATTACTGGTCACCATGCGACTGTCATGCGGGAGCTCCATACGGAGCCTCAACTCGTGACAGGACGAGCATGTCCTGAAGTTTGCTCGATGCACGTCCACTACCATGGCTAATATTCTCTAGCACAGCCTGTGGAACATCGGGCCTGCGACTAACGGGTAAGGCACTGAACTTATTAATCCTTGACCTGTGTTCGAATCTCAGGTTATTTAGACCAGGGGCTGGATATAGCTAGCTGACGATGACTAATAAACCAGAAATGGCTGTCCCACTCCACTTTGACTTTGTCGGTATTCTGACAAATGATGATTTTTACTGAGTTTAGCGATAATATCTTACGATGCGAGACTTCAGCATAAAACTAAAGTCTTCTGATTTCATATCCTTACTTGTAAAGAAACTTTGCCGCTCCTCATGTTGCCGCTATTTCAGCGTCGGTTTGTTTGATTAAGAAAGAAGGTGGTGGTCACAAATCAGATTATGAACATTTTAAAAAATCAACTAGAATCAGCATGGCTGCCTACGCCAGCGCATGATTTTGCGTCGAAACTGTATACGTGTGTACACACCCTGAGCAATGGGCGCTAGCTCTTAGGCGTCGGATGAAAGCGAGATGAGTCTGGAGATTATGCCTTCTCTCCTAACAGCCTTGATGTTGGGTAGTCAAGCAACGGCTATCAACGCAATTGCTGTAGTGGGGTGACCACCATCTTTGCGTGTGTCAATGCTTTTGTGCCAAAGGAAGAAGGGCCAACTATCGGAATTAAAATGCTTTGTTATTTTTAACATCAACGTTTTCAGTTAACGGTCTAAACTATAAATAGCAGGGATATGAGTCAAAGTTTGGTCTGATAGTCAATCTTACGTTTAGTTAGAGAGTAATTTTAACTAAGAAAAGGAACATTTCTGAGCTGAGACCTCTGTATAAACCAATAGAATTCGAGTATCTGCTAAATCGACATTTCCGATGTAACAAAACATAATAGAAGGATTGTGTTTGACGCTGCTGGCGTACATAGTCTGCCATAGCGTCATACTATCAATTAAAGACCAACGATTTCCATTCGAATCAGTAGCACCGAAGTCATACGGCTGGACTCATAGGATCACAATGAACATTGTTGGAGGTCCATGTCAATGGCATGTTAAGGAATTAAGTGTGCGATTTCCGCTAATATTTTAGAATTTTGTGCAATAATAATCGTAATCAGTTCCACAGTGAAGAGAAGTCCTTAATTTAAAAGTGTAGCAGAGAGACACAGATTAGAAAATTAACTATTGTCTGCATTTGTACTATTATTTTGGAACAAGTAAAGCAAAGAAATCTTAAACTGCGTGAAGATGTGAAAACTATCGGGTCTACTTGCATTGGAACTAACGCATGGTTGCCTGAGAGAGGCACATCAGACCCTAACGAAGTCCGGAGACCGCATATCTCCCGCTAAACATGATTTAGTTCTTGTGATTTGCTTCCAAAAAGACCGTTTTGGAATTGAGAAAAATGTGAACATTTGGCAAGAAATTGTTAAAATTTGTGAGAGTGTAAGAGATGTTACGATGGTAGGGGGCGCTCACCGATCGTTCTTACGGAACTCACTCGTTCCCTTGTGCTTTACTGGCTCTCTCTCGAGCCTAACCAGCAGCCGCACAGCGGCGCATGATAGAGGCAGAATGGCATTACCAACAAAGACAAAGGAGACTGGAATGGCCATTTCTGGCTTATTAGCCGTGTTACGGTCAGGAACGATAGTTTTGACATAGTGAAGTCTAGAATTGTGCAATGATTTGCCGTACTAACAACACAGGTATTAGTTAAAAGCCTTCGGACAGTGCCTGAAAAGGTCTGTTTCGGAAGAGTTACTCCAAGTTCGCGCATTAGTTTCCTCGGAAATTAAACAAGGCACGTGAAGTCTATAAAAATATTTACTGATTAACTTGGGCCCGATGATAGAGGCTCATACATTCTGACTTCTGACAGACTTCCGCAGTTAATGCATATCTCAAGACTACATTTTGGTTGACCGTGGGGAATATGTTTTAGTTTTCACTGGACACTGTCTCAAAAAGCCAGTTACCCTAATTGCATCCTCGTTTCTTATTGTGACCTGTTTCCGAGATTTTCCTTTTTTATCCTGGAATATAGAATCTTACACCCAGAGCAAATTAAAGTACCAGGGATTAAAGGTGTTCAAATATGACCGCGCGCCGTAAGCTATAAGCAACCACTAAGACTGCAAAGATATAAGGGTCATAAAGGATCCTAAGCTAGTGAACATGGAGCGAGAGAGTTCAACCCGTATAAGTTGACGCGTTTAAACTTGATCAGCAATTTTGGTCGAAGGTGGTTTGGTAGCCCCACCTGAAGTAAAAAGAACCCAGCCACCAGTAATACGGGGCCGGTGGTAATAGGGCTTTTTACAGGTGGCGCTGAGGTACGCAGAGGCGAAGAGGTCAAGTAGCTGTATGCAAAAGAGAAGCTATTGGGAGTGCGTGGTTGTATTTTCAGTGGTTGAGCAATAGTTGCACTAACCCCTAACCCTAACCCCTGACTATAACCGCTTATCTTAAACTCCGACCGCTACACGTAACCTTTAACCCTAACCCCCAACTATAACATCTAAACCGAACCCCTAACCCTTAACTTCAATCCAAACAGTATTGTGTCCTTCAGGTGGGGCTACCAAACCACACCATACCGAAATCTTACCCTATTCTAGATCATTTTGCGGTTTATTTATTTTTCTTGCGTACATTTTAATCTCCAGCATGTGCTGAATAGAACTGGCGGTGGACAGGTGGCCGAACTGGCCGGCAATTTACATGCGTTGTTCTAATGTAGGTGTGTGGTTGTCAAGTCAATCTTCAATTGCACATTTTATTCAATACGTGATCGGTGAGTTTGTGCAAAAGCAACCGAACGCCCGAATAATGCGTCACCTGAACAAGCAGAGTAATTTACGCAGGCAGCCATCCTCATACCAACTCCATCACGTCTTGGTATATGAGTTGGCTTGGGATTGTATTCTCTGCTAATGGGCTTTATAACTACATCAAAGGTGGATTTTCCCGTTTGAAGTACATAACCAAATTTGGGCCAAAGCTCCATACCAATCGATGGATTCCACAGAAGCAGTTGGCGATTCAAGGGCAAGGAAATGCGTTTTGGCAAAAAATGCAATATAACATACGTCTCAAAAGCCCCAAAGACTTAATTTTGTTGCAGGCTTATGCTGAATGGGTAGGCAGTTGCCCAAATCATGCTGGAGGGACACTCAATCAGAGGAAAGATACGTTGCTGCTGAAAATCTCCCTGATGTCAACTTGTGTACCAATCTTTGACGCCTCCAGCATAAATTTGTGTAAAGAAGGTATTTAGTGAGAAGCACAAATGTATAACCCCCATCTCACAGTCAAAACCAACACTTTTTGAGTTTTTTAACTATTGTTTTTTAAATTTGTGTTGCTGATCAAAATTGTGACTTTGTGGGCTTTACTAACTTTCCGATCATGTAAAGAGGGCAGACACACACCATGAACATTCCAGGCAGGTGTCAGTCTTCAGGCAGCATAACCTGATTTGTTTACTCATTTAGCTCGTATTTGTATTGTGTACGGTTATTTTATTTGTTGTGCACGGACATATACTTTTAATCTATGTACAGGTCGAAAAAATGCGCAGATATTACTTCTGCTCCATTGATAGGACGGATCGAAAACACTGCTGCATAAAAAGCGCTCTTAGTGACGGTAAGAATATCTGGGGCGAGCATCTTACGTTTTCTCTTAAAATAGGTGGGCTAGCTCATGAAATGTCAACCCAAATTCCGAAATGCGTTTTCGATCCGAAAAGACTGATTAAGTGGGGTTGTAAAACTAGTCAGCCTGCAGCATAATTTTATACCAACTCAATTACCTCAGGGTGCCGGCTGTCGAACGAATTTCCTTCTGGCTGCTTGCAAAAACTACACCCTGTAAAAGGTGACTACTTATGCAGCATGAATTTTTCTCATTGATTTTCGATGCCCTTAAAAATTCAATTATATTTCATGGAAAACCTGCACAAAAATTTTCATTCGTTTGCTCATTCGGTAGATATTTACGTCTTCTTTCTGGTTTATACTCGAAGAAAAGGTATAATTCGGGTTTTAAACACTTTTTCAATTCCCAAATAATTTGGACCCGACATGCCACTACACTTGCGTTCAGGGTTTCAAAAGTACGAGGCCTACATTTTCCGCGTACGGAAAACCACACATTTCTCTATAGTATTAAGACGTGAACATAAGGATGAGCACGCACAGAAAAGTCAACTTCTTTTTAAAATGCACAATTTGCGCGAAATCTTAACTAACAAGCCTTGCTTACTGATTGAAATACGTCCTGCACGACGGCGCTAGATCGTACATGATTTTAACTTAAGCCGAAAAAAGAAGGCAAGTTTAACTATGACATATGCGAAATTAATCACTTCCAGATGGAGGGAGACCACTCCATCTGTCAGAGAATGTTTTGACTAAAAGTTTAACTATACTCTTCTGAATTACAAATGTCCTATTCCATATTGAATAGTTTAGCAGACATTGCTATCAGCTGACATCAAGCGTCTACTTATGCACTTTTGCCTACATGAGATCCCAGCCACCATTATTCCGGCATGGTGCGTCTGGAGCGGAGACACGCGTGGACGGATTGCTTAATTTTGTCAGTCACTATGCCTGTGTATGCCTCTATTCTCCACTCTGACTTGCCATGGGGAGATAGTACGTAAGGGTAGAGTGCGCGGTAGATACTGCTTCGCCGTTGACGCGCAAGTCTCCGCTGTTGGGCCAATCTCTAGCGGAAGCAGATAAAAGGGTAAGATCGCAGTTGGTAGCCAGGAATGGGAAAGCGGACGGCGATGTCCCTGTCTAAAGAATACACCTAAACCTAAACTTCAACGTAATACCTCACCGCAAACTTAAACCAAAAACATAACCCTAAAGCCCTAAGAATAACCGCAAACCCTAACTGTAATACGGACACGTAACCCTTACCGTAACCGTAACCCTAACCTTAACCCCAACTCTAGCCTAAACCGTAGCCCAAACGGGAACCTTAACCCTAACCGAAATCTTAAACCTACCCGTAGCCCCTAGACATAGCCCTAACTCTTAAACATAACTGCAACCACAATACTGAAACCTAATCGTAAACTTCAACCCTAGCCCTAACCCGAAAATCTAAAACCATAAACCGAAACCCTAATCCTAAACACAACCCTAAAACGGAAGGCAAATGTTCTAACCCTAACTCAGAAAACCTTAACCCTAACCCTAAAGCCGAACCCCAACCCTAAAGCCAAACCATAACCGTAAACCTAAACCCTAATCCAAACACTGAAAACTGACCCTAAAACGCAAACTCTAATCCTAAAACTTAACCTACGCCTAACCCTAACCCTCACTAAACCCAACAGCCTGACCGAAACGGGCGACCCGCCTAATTCAGTAGAAACACACGTACTAATAACAAGTTCCCTAGACAAGGTAAGCACACCCACTGATAACAAGTAAGTACGTCGACAGTATCAACGTACCAACTGCGATCTTACCGATAAAAGTTGTCACACGAGGCGTTTGAACCGTCCGCAGCATTTTCTTCAGCATCACATCATCTGCCCATTCCACACTTTTATACACCGTTTTCCGTCCCCACAGTTGCCAGCCCTTAAACCGGGACGAGTGGAACATCATTCAAAGTTTGCTCTCTGCTGTGGTGAGGTACCGGACTAATTTACCTTTGACAATTTAGTCCCATTTTCTTTGATCGCATTGCTTGTTTGAATGTGACGAGAAACTACACACCAGTACAACCCGCCTTGCTAGCGTGCTCCTCCGTCGTGTTGTGTTGTCGGTGTTCTTAACGTTCAAAATCTCTATATTATTCACTGCTCCGTTTTACTTGCTGACTTTAAGGCCAGGGGCTCGTGAGTTATAACTCGTTAATTCGTGAGAACATTACCTTTTACGACAATGCTACGTTGAGATGCATGCAACGACGTCATCCACTGTGGAGTTCAACAATTCCGTACTCCAGCCACCGCAGAAGATGGTGGTTCGTTAACTGTGCTTTAAAATTTTATCATATTTACAATGATCCGCTGTGGCGGAATTACTTTGAATTTTGAGATACCCGAGTTATTCCACGCCAGTTTCAATCGCGAGTTTTGACTCTAAGGTCAAAGTGACCCTCGAAAGATCTGGCGGTAGCACTTGCCTGTTGGTAGCGCTGACTGTCCTAACCTGAACATAGCAGTTTCCTACCAGGGCTGGTTGGCTGGTTACGTGCTGTTGCTGGACAGTCAAGCGAGGAGGAGTGATCGACACCTACTGGTGCCCCCTCATCGCATTTACGCAGCTGTTTGCTTTCACTGTCGCCAGAGTAGAATGCGGTGTCAGGCAGAATGTTATTACCGACAAAAGCAAGAGAGACGGGAATGGCCACTTCCGGCTTGTTAGCCGTCGCCAGCCAGTCATACCCAACCCCGAAGTGTGGAACACCCTAGGCTCGAACTCACGGCCTGTTAGTTAGAAGTCCACGCCTCTAACCACTGGGCCACGAGCCCGTCGCCCTGTCGGTTTCGATCGGGAATATACAATGGTAGGGGGCGCTCACCGATCGTTCTTACGGAATTCACTCGTTCCGTTGTGCCTTACGGGCTCTCTCTCTCGAGCCCAATTAGCAGCCGCACAGCGGCGCATGATGTAGGCAGTATGTTATTACTGACAAAGACAAGGGAGACTGGAATGGCCATTTCTGGCTTATTAGCCGTCGTCAGTTATACCCAACCCCGAAGTGTGGGAACACCCGAGGCTCGAATTCGCGACCTGTTAGCTAGAAGTCCACGCCTCTAACCACTGGGCCACGAGCCCGTTGCCCTGTCGGTTTCGATCGGGAATATACAATGGTAGGGGGCGCTCACTGATCGTTCTTACGGAACTCACACGTTCCGTTGTGCTGGGGTGTCAGACAGAATCAATGCGAGGCCTCGTGATGTGTTTACTTTAACGACGTTTTTGTCGACGGCTTTTCCTAGCTTCTTATCCATTAACTGTTTTCACTTAGCGTGGAAGATGTGGCCTCATATCTTCTCACGGATAACTATGTCTGTTAACGTTGTACAAAATTAGCCATATATGCAGAAAACGACTACCGACAAAGAGAGGGAGACTGAGCCAGTCATTTATTGGCTTATCAGCCGTCATCAGCTAGCTATTCACAACCCCGAGGTTTTGCAACCTCTGAAGCTCGGAATCGCGTTTTATTAATAAAGAGATTAATGCTCTAATTTCGAATCCACGTGTTGGTTGTTCTGTCGGTCGGTAGACAGCACTCACCCATCGCGTTACGGGACCTACTCGTTATTTTTTTTCCATAGAGTATCGATTCAATCCGAGAACTATCAACGACGTCAGCATTATTATTCATGTATGCTGAGGGTATGCGAGTATACTCAACCATGTCATCGTTGACTCTATGTCTGGTAGGAGCCCCAGCATACATTCTAACAGGTGCAGTGCCAAACACTGCCAATAAATGCTAGAAATTCAGTCTTCTGGATGCTTGATTTCAATCTCACCTACAGGATCTTCTGCAGACAACTGCATTGCGATTGGTAGTTACTCCCTTGGTGACCCTGGCAGACAGTCAAACTTTCCGCTTCTTAGGAACCTTTAGCCTGTAGGAGGCATTATATTATTTTGGCACAGACTTTGACTCGCGTGGGACAGACTATGCCAGGACAGTGGGGGGAGGGGATGGACGCATTGTTCCTGGTGGCGGATAACTGCGCAACTTTTGGGCGCACGCCTGCCCTCCGGGAAACTGAAATCAAGGGTCTTGTGCGGGGCTGCATATCCGGAGAAACCATAAGGTCTGACATGTAGGGGAAACTCCTGTTCGTTATGTGACCCAGTCCACAGCCAAATTAATCCTCCGGAGTCAGTTCAGTAAACGGAATTACAGAAATGCACTTAGTTCAGACTGAAACTAGTGCGCAGCAGAACGTACGTGGGGAACGGACGCAGAAACATAAACGAGGATTGGATGGAAGTCGGGGCATTAACATTCGCGCGAAATGGACTGCTCGGACAGACGAAAGTATGCGTTGGAAAGACCATCAGACCAGGGAGTAAGCTAAAGTCTGAATAACTGCGGCCGGTGACTCCTAAGCTCCTAACGCCTGTCCGCTGACGCAGGACACGATATGAGGCGAGCATGAGCCTACGGTAGATGGGCTAACTCATGAAATGCCAACCAAAATTCCGAAATGCGTTTTCGTTTCGAAAAGATTAATTGAGTAGGGTTGCAAAACTAGTAAGCCTGCAACACAATTCTATTGTATTTCTGTTACCTCAGGATGCCGGCTTTCGAATGAACTTCCTTCCGGCTGCATGCAAAAACCACAGTCTGTAAAAAACGCTTACTTATGTAGCATGAATTTTATCGTTAATTTTCGATGCTTCTAAATGTTCAATTATATTTCATAGAAAACATGCATAAAAATATTCATTCTTTTGCATATCAGTACTTCATTACGTCCTATTCTAATTTTATGCTCGAAGGGAGGACATAATTCAGTTTTAAAAAAGTTTCTAATGGGATTGTTTTTTAATACCTTGAAACGGCCGTTCATATGTCGTCATATCTCTGCATTTACCAATGCGGCTTGTAAAGTTAACAATATGGACCAAATCCGCTGCTTAATTTTATGAACTCTATACTCTTTACTATCGTAGAGAAATGTGTGGTCTTCTATACGCGGAAAATATACGGCTTGTAGTTTTGAAAGCTTGAATCCAAGTGTGACGGTAGAGCGAATTCAAAATTATTAGGGACTTGGACATTTTTTTAAAACAGATTTATGTCTCTCCTTCGAGCATAAAATTAAAAGAGGACGTAATTAACTACCGAATATGCAAAAGAATGAATATTTTTATGCATGTTTTCTATAAAATATAATTGGACATTTAGGGGCATCGAAAATTAACGATAAAAATTCATGCTACATAAGTAGTCGTTTTTTACAGACTTTGGTTTTTGCATGCAGCCGAAAGGAAGTTCATTCAAAAGCCGGCATCCTGAGGTAACAAAAATACAACAGAATTATGTTGCAGGCTGAGTAGTTTTGCAATCCTAATTACTTAATCTTTTCGAAACGAAAACGCATTTCGGAATTTCGGTTGGCATTTCATGAGTTAGCCCACCTACTGTATTTTTTTATCATAGGTGAAGTAAAACAGCAGAGCTAACCTTGAGTCTGGCGCAAACAAACTAAATGTCAAAAAAGTATTACCGACAAAGACAAGGGAGACTGGAATGACCGTTTCTGGCTTATTAGCCGTCGTCAGCCAGCCATACCCAGGCCCGAAGTGTGGAACACCCGAGCCTCGAACTCGCAACCTGTTGGTTTCGAAGTCCACGCCTCTACCCACCGGGCCACGAGCCCGTTTAAATGCTGTGAGATGTAGAAAATCACCTCCGTTGACGATAGACTGTTTGCTGTTGAAAAGCTAATACGATATAACCGCACGCAATACTGGGTTATAAAAACTTATTACAATGGGTGGCACAAATCATGTAATGTTGTTATCCGAATATGGATTTATCTTATGACGTTATTTGATTAAGTTCATGCACAGAGCGTCTTTTACTGAAAAGATTTAGTTTCAAATATAATGAAAGCAAAACAGACAGTTTTAGGCAAAATTGAACGCTTCCTGGTTTTCTAGTGAGAGAAAGAGAAATCCGCTTTATTTTTAAGTTATAAATTCAAATTTTTCACCAAAAATGGGCTCCATTCTCTGTGGACAGAAGATAAGTTAATAACTTGCCCAAGAGTCAGAAAGTCTAGCACAAAAAGGAACGAGTCTTGGCTTCTGTATTTCTGTCTCTTCACTCGTAAGATAGAGCACCACAAATTGCAGTATGTATGCCGATGTACGAAAAGGACAAGTCCATAGCCACTGCGAAGACTTTGCAGAGATTAGCTCAGAATGCAGAGGATGGGAAACGTCATCCAGAATCCGACCAGTAAATTGCTTGACCATTTTGAAGTGTCGTTCTAAAATAATATAGACTATATAGAGATAAAAAAACACCGGCAGCTGAAGAGAGCGTTCGGGGGATTGGTGTTAAAATTAAAAGATCTTTTTTTGAGCAAAGCAGGAAAAATGACAGGAGGACAATAAATAATAAAAGAAAAAATGCAGGCATCTAGGAATCGCCAGACTACGGGTTAAGGTGTGTTAGGAAAGTAAACGACGAATGTCATAAAGTAGTTTACGAACTTTAGTGAAAAGGGACTCAATATGTAGGGAAAATGAAAGATTTGAGGTCAACGTAACGCCAAAATACCTGAAAGAGGGTACCTTGTTAGTAAGAATGTGAAGGGATTGAGGACTAGGAGAGGGTCGCAGTCGAAAAATACGCCGAAGTGATTTTTGATTATTCATTAGGAGACCATTTTTATGCGAACATACTGAGACATGGTCAAGATCATCCTTCAGAGACTGGAGATTTGTCTCATTTTTGAGACGGTGGCCAACAACCACATCGTCAGCATACTTGCGTTTGTGGAACTTAGACATCCGTGTGGAGAAGTGAAGAGGTGAGGGGATAAGATGGATCATTGAAGAACTCCACGGTCATTGGGAAGGACCGTGGATTTCGCTCGCCGGATTGGATAAATTGAGCGAGGGAAGTAAAGTAATCGCCGAGCCAAGAGACAACCCAGTCTGGTGAGCCGCAGGAAGATTTTTTGGCAAGGATAAGAGGACGCTGGACGGTGTTGAAGGCGGAGGAGTAGTCAAGAAAAGCACGTGCGTACTCGCGGCAACCCTTATCTAATTCTCTTAGAGCAGAAAGGACCACAAGAGCAAACGCATCTAAGCGGCTACGCTTGGATTTATATGCAATTTGTAAAGAATCGGAAAAAATTAACGAGAATGACTTAATAATATCTAGGGCAACTCTTTCTGCAAGCTTTAGTAGTGCAGAAGAGCAGGCAATTGGATGAAAAGATTTAGGACCAAAATCATGCCGGGCCATGAAAGACATGTTAATAAGGTGCGTCAAAAAGGGACTATCTGAGAGCAACAAGATTTATAAAAGGTGATACAACATCCGGTCCGGAGGCCGTTAATCCACGTACATTTTAAGGTGTTTCTCTACTGTTGCCACAGACACAGATGGAAGGAATATTGGAGTAGGGAAACGTTGTTTGAATGCAGATGGACGTCATTGTTACTAAAGGTAAAATTTTTGTTTTAGGAGTCTAAATAAGCAGCCACATGTGCCAGTATGCTACGATAGCCAGTGAGGCGGTGCAGATTCTTCCAAATTTCATTAGAGGAAGGAGGAAAAGAAGGAGGGTAAAAAGAAGTAAAAAGTTGACTAACGTAGGGGTCATCTAGTCCGGCAATCTCTTTATTAAGATGGTAACATCCTTGAGGCTGTCAGATAAGCCTAACTTGTAGAGTGGTTCCTTTTTGGGTCTTGAGACGAAATTATATCTAGTCCTACCATAACAGTATTAAAAGGACAGCAATTATCACGAATTTCGCTTAAAACCGTTGCAAGTTGGTTAGAGCATGATTCAATATTTGATTGTTTAGAAAAGGGGGGATAGTACAAGATATACAAGTCTGAAGCAGGCAAATGTTTTGTGCGGACTTGTTGTAAACCGCAATCTTCCTCTTAGGTTTGGTTAAGAGTGCACGTTTGGAGGTGGCTGATCAAAATGTGATCAAGAGGGCATCATCGCGAGCATTGATGCAGAGATCATCAAACCCTAAAAATGTGAGGGGACGTAGGTTCAAACGATTCAAATCATCAGGTAAGAGAATAAGATGTTCGCAGGACAATACAGTAAGTTTTTATGAAAGAAAGTCGCAAAACGGACTAGAACACCCCAACAGGTAGAAGGGGAAATCTAAATACTAAGAAAAATAATGCCTTTAAAAGTACCCAACAAACAGGGCCTGCATACAACAACGGTGACGTCTATTAAATCAACAGAAGCAGAAAATAAGGACCTAAAGTCTTTACACCAATTTTGGTTAACAAAAATAGCAACTCCCCCACCTCTGCCACAAAAATAAGATTTGTTATCCGTTCTAAAGCAGCAGAAAAAAGGAAGAGTAATCAACTGCGAATCAATCAGATCAGATCAATATCATCACGTAGTCACGTCTCTTGAAGACAAATCACTTCAGTTCAACTGTGTTCTTTTTTCAACAAAAGTAGCTCAATATCGTGGGTTTTGTTGAAGATCAAACAACAGTTCGTCGACAAGAAGCCAGGGATTGGAATCTGTTCCTTGGCTGACGCTTGAGTGCTATTCGTCCACCGCATCAGTGTTTTTTCCAGTGCATAGTCTTTTTTGACGAAAATAGGATAAAATGAGCACAGAGGGATCACAAACCCGACAAACTGGCCGAAAATTGCAGCAGTTTGCATCATGGGCAGTCATCAGCAAAATGAGTCGTTTAATTTCCTTCAAAAAGATGTTAGTATGCTGAAGAGACCACCTTTTAATCTTAGTTCAGGCAAACAAGGGATGCAAAGAAGATCAATATGTCAAAGAAGAATGAATGGAGTAACGTATAGTTTTAAAAAAATCACACATAAATGCAGAGCAACAAAAACGACGGTGCCAATTCAAAAGCCCACCGAAATTCCTATGATGTTGCGTTTTATAGGCCACGGTCGCCTACTTTTGCACATATTGCTGTCAAAACATTGATAAAGCAAGTTTCCGCCACGTCATTACTGGAACCTGAAAATCGGATTCCAGTTAAAGAGGCTTAGGTGATGCCGCCATTTTCAAGAAGTGAGTGCGAATTCAGCTTTAAAATTCAGCTATGTAAGTTGATGGCGATTTTTCCCGTAAAACATAATGACAGTCTTGCCTGACTGTAATTCGCGAGGAGCGCTCTCCACGTACTTGCGTCTTCTATGTTATCCTGTGGATAATGACAATAGGGCGGCTTTTATCCATAGCTGACTAGGAACAAATACGGAATTTATCGGTCGAGAAGGTTGTTAGGCGAGTCGTTTCCACGTTTGAGCGCAGGGGTTCGAGCGCGATCGTGGCTCTTCGTTTTTTTTTGGGGGGGGGGGGGGGGGGAGTGACAGCGGTGCAAATTTTCTCCCATCTGTTCTGTATTCAGTGTGTGCATAAATATCAAAAATAATTGGGTCCCTCACTGACAGCCATTGCTTATGTATACGGACGGAAATAGATTTTTCAGTTTAGCCACGGCAAACTGCATCGTAAGTGGTGCATCGGTTTCGTAGACCTTTTTCTTTATGGAGATAACCACAACTGACCGTGGAATACACACGCTATGTACACAGAGTAGTTGTGGACTTGTGCGCTACACTTATCGGGCGCTTTGCCCGCTTTCGCTGTATGCATCAGCGATGCATCCAGGCGATACCACAGATTCGAAAAAAACAGTAGCAATTCGATGCGAAATCTTTCAATGATTTCTTCAGCAGCGGATATAATGTGTTGTCTATAGTTTTTCCAAACCCTTGTGTTCTTATTCTGGTAACGCTCGCCACACGCTTACGCATTCTAGACTCTATTGTCTTCAGAATCGCCAGATTGCCCCTACCAACTGGCTACACTTGAGCAGACTTTCAGTCTGGTTGTTCTGAGACATTTTGTTTGACGAAAGTGCAGGTTGAGGATGTAGTTACGAGATGGTTAAACAATGTCAGGTTCGATTGTCTGACCCCCAGATACTTTTCCGCCTTATACGAATGTGTGCGTACACTGGGATCGTGATTGAAATTTGGATCTGCTACAGAAATAAAAAGCCTATTGCACAGTAGGATAATGCGCAGGCTTGATCGCTAGCCGATCATGCGCCATTTGCAGAAAATAGTCAGGCCTTGGAAAAAATCAGAGCTCGTTGTATACTAGAATGTTGTCTTATAACCGCTAAGCTTGGTGACGTTAACGCATCCAAACAGCATATGGTCTGATAGCCAACTACTGGGTTTTCCATGATTTTACTTTTTGCTCGGAGGTAGGGTTCCTTAGCACCGACGTGAATTTAGCTTTTGACCATCTTAATAGGAAAGTGTTGGAGCACGGTAAGATTGTCAGTGTACTACTATGTGTTTTATTTTTGGCGCAAAACTGCGAAAGGTTTCATGTTTAGGTACGGCTGCATTGGAACGAGACTCAGGATGAGCAAACACAAGGCTGATTACGGAAACCTGTCTTCCTCCATGGACAACCTAAGGTCGGTGGTAAAATAACTGTAACACGGAACGCCACGTTCTTGTAACCTTTGTAAATGAAAATGGGACGATGAACTGCATGAAGGATGTGTATTCTATCGAACGGTGTGCGAGTTCTGTACATGTCTGTTGGTGTTTCCACAGAATTGTTAAATTTGTTATAGCCATTTACAGTGAATTACGATTTTTAACCCGAGAGCAATAAACCAGATGGGTAGCCAGGCCTTTAAATTTTGGTGCACGTCCTAACATTTTAACGTCTTCTTCGAGCTAAAAAGTGCTCATTCTATTATTTCTTTGGAAGGATCCCACAGTCTTGCATGCCTCCAAGCACGCATAAGATATTGCAATACAAATCGATCACGCTGCACATATTATGAGCGGTATGGGGTTAGGAGACTGCGTAAATAATTATTCGTCCGCTTTGAAACATCTAATAAATAATTGAAGACTTTTCTATAACAGCAATACCTCTATTCTTTAGGGAGGATTTCTTAAGGAGTTAGAAAGGAGGAAAATATTTAACGACATTTCCTAGGGATCGATCATACTAAGAAAGGCTTCTCAAACAAATGCAATATATAGACACTACCTAAGCAATGATTTACTTTTGAATAACCTAGCCAAGTAGTTGGGATCATTCTCATGCAAACTCTATCGCGTTGTGCTTTACGAGTTCACTTAAGGACGTATACTCTGCTAGTCAACTTTTCATCGCCACCTAAGCTAAGTTTTCCCGTTCAAAGTATATCAGCAAATTCCGGCCAAATTTCGGGACCGTCAATGAGTTCCGTGGGTGATGTTAGTACATCGCTCGTAAAGGACTCTGCCTTAACAATGGAATTCAACCGAAACGGACGCTCAAAACTCTAAGGATATCGAGTGATTACTTCAAAATTCTACAATGAGTTTTCAAAGAACAATGCTCAGCTCAGTGAACGACTTCTACCGGGATTCCAGTTTTATCGCTAGCTGATGCACACTTCTATGATTACAGGTGGTGGTCATCTTCTAGGCATTTGCACTCACCCTAGGTGAGAGACACATGTTCACAAAAAAGACACAGTATGGTCCTTTACGTTGATGCTGACAGATGATATGCAAACTTGTCCCTTCAGTTCGAAAAGATGTGACGTCTTCAATGCGAAGTTAAAGGTATGCGAAGAAGTTATCCAGTGAAAAGTACGTATTTGCAATCCCCGTCTCACGGCGAAAACCACCTCGCATTGTGTTTTTCAATCATGGTTGTTTTCTACCCTGTCTCGACCATCAAAGTGCTGACTTTGTGAGCCTTAATAACTTCCCAGCCGCGTAGAGACCGAGGATATTACAGGTAGATGTCAGTCTTCAGACAGCTGATTTTACATAACTTGACTTGTTTCGCTCTTTCAATTCGTATTTCGATAACAGCACTACCTTCATTTTGTAGGGATTATTTCTTAAAAATTTAGAAAGGGGAAAAATATTTCACAACATTTCGTAGGGATCGGTTGCACCTGGAAAGGTTTTTCAAACAAATAGAATATCTAGCCACTACCCAAGCAGTGATTTACTTTTGAATAATTTGACCAAGTAGCTGGAGTCATTATCATGCAAACGCTATCGCGCTGTGCTTTACAAGTCGACTTAAGAATGTATTCTCTGCTAGTAAACTTTTCATCCCCACCTAAGGTACATCTTTCCGTTCAAAGTATATCAGCGAATTCCGGCCAAATTTTCAGACCTTCGACGAGTTCCGTGGGTGGTGTTGTTACACTGCTTGTAAAGGACTAGGTCCTACCAACGAAATTCAACCTGAACGACGTTCGAAACTATAAAGATATCAAAAGATTACTTCAAACTTCTAAAATGAGTTGTAAAGAACAGTGCTCAGCTCAGTGAACGACCACTACCGGGACATCACTTTTCTCGTTAGCTGATGCATAATTCTATGATTACAGGTGGTGATTATCTGCTAGGTATTTGCACTCACCCTAGGTGAGAGACAAATGTTCAGGAAAAAGACACAGTATGGTCCTTTACGTTGCAGCTGAAATTCTCCTAGGGGACAAATGATATGCGAACTTGTCCCTTCAGCTCGAAAGGATGTGACGTCTTCAATGCGAAGTAAAATCTATAAGAAAAAGTTATCCAGTAAAAAGTACGCATTTGCAGTCCCCGTCTCACGGCGAAAACCACCTCGCATTGTGTTTTTCAATCATGGTTGTTTTCTACCCTGTCTCGAACATCAAAGTGCTGACTTTGTGAGCCTTAATACCTTCCCAGCTGCGTAAAGCTGACAGGCACAGACCGAGGATATTACAGGTAGATGTCAGTCTTCAGACAGCAGATTTTGCATAACTTGACTTGTTTTGCTCTTGCGATTCGTAGTTGTCCTGAATAAGATCATTTCGTTCGGTGGGATAAAAGCATACTCGGGAGCACATATTTTATCGATTTACATTTTCAGTACAGGTGTAAGCAAACCGTGCTTGGGTAATTGGGTATCCAATTCTGAATTTTTGCTTTACTGACTTTCCAACCGCAAGAATGCGTACTTTGTGGCAAGACCCAAACTAACAGCATAAACGGAAAGGCCGACGCTCCAACTACTTGATCCTGGAACCCGTCTCAACCTGCAGCAGCCTACGTACTTCGCTAATTCTGCCAAAGCAGGTTGACTGCCCATCCAAATACGACGAGGCAGAAATCCTCGTTAGAGTGACAACCACGTGAGCCGCTAGTTGCTTGAGTCATGGTTCACGGGACCCCAGTCTATCAACAGGTGCAATGACCTCCCCGCCCAAATATTCAATGCCGAGGCATAGTCTGGCCAAAGTAATTAGCCACTCAGGGAGCACATAGGCCGGTGAGCCAGGTGTCCGAACAATCTTCACACCAACACCTAACGTGAGTGATGAAATTTCCGCACTTAACAACTCACATTCCCGCTATCAAGCCGCTAGCGCACCAGTGGGCAACAATCCTCGATGAAGGGGAGAGCGGTTACTTAGCGCAGATACGGAGTGGCATAGCGACTGCAGCCTCTAGTGCATGAACCACCCGTGTCTGCTTTTGTCTCTGATGATGGGCTCGAACAGGAATCCGAAACGGCAGGTGAATAAAGCTCTCGTTCCAGTGATCGCATCTACATCTTATCATCTAGTTTTTGGAAAGTGCATCTTAGCTCGTATCAACAGTCACTTCTGTTTTATTAATCGTCAGTGAGCAGCTACATATTGATTTTCAGCTCCTAGTTTCTATTGCTTTGATCTATGCCAGTTATTCATCAAATATTTAGGTAAAATGCCCCCTCCCTGGAATCAAGGTCTCATATTTCGTCAACTGCTCTTTGGAATCCTCAAATAAAGAGGTAACGCAAATGGCCATGAAAATTAGTGTTCTCGTTTCTAGTTACACTATATTAAGGTTGATAAGCAAATGAAACATGGAACTTTAAGAAGGGTCTTATTTTCATAACATAAAACATCTACGAACAGGATAGCGCTATCAGATTTTGGGGCTTAGAATGTATTCAACAGGTGTAGTTTTTAGCCATCAACTTTGAAGCATATTGACTTTCAAATATTGCTGCCGTTATCATCCGCTTCATAGGCATCAAAACTGAGACATGACTTCACAAACCGTAATTTATGGTCGCCAGGTCACCAATTCAGAATGGCTCGAGATAGTGTGATCCGTGGGTACAATGCATCCCGCACTCATTCATTGCGGTGCTTTCTGGCAAAAAAACAAATGTTTGGGAAACGAGAAACGTTTTTGTTGTTAAGAATTCTGCGTTACTTCTCGTCCTGCATGAGTTCCCTAGAACTTATCCCAATGTGTTAACAACTTTCATGGACTCGGTCAAGCACATGTGACCCGATTGGATTGCTAAGACAAACTCTGAGTTCAAAGACGATTCCTGGAGGCTATTGTAAGTAGCATTTCTTGGAGAATAGTGCGCAGATGCAATGCCGTCTATGGTGATCAGCAGTACGGGAGAGTGTCGTTTTCGAATGTGGTCATTTTAGTGGAAATTTAGAAACCTCAAAGACCTACCGTGACGCCAAATAGCAACCAACGGAAGTAATTTTCTGCTCAGACCTCGTAATCGACACTTTGATGTATGCAAAGTACTTTTGAGCCTGTAACCGCCTTTGTTCTGCTTTCTTGGTTGATAGCCACAGGGGCCTCCGACAAGTCGATTTTTTAATCATTTTCTTATTTGCAACTAATTTACATGTATTTTTTCTGCAGAAGAAGAAGGAGACAACAAACAGGCAAGCCATCAAGCTGACCTGGCTGTTCGGCGGGCTCTACCCTCGACCATCATCTGCAACCGTAAAAAAACGCATCTCGTGTGCACACCGGACAGATCCGACAGAGAGGTAGGCATCAACAGCAATAGCACCCATCTCTCGTTCATCCCCTTTCGGCGTGAATTGGATATTCAATTCGGGAATACGATGTCATCCTGTAGGCCCCGTCTACAGACTGCAGTTTTCACAGTTGTGTAGACCGTAGCGAAAGAAGTATCTTCCAGGCCATGACAATTCGGTAAGATGTGGTTTGGTAGTACCACCTGATGGACACAATACTGTTGGGGTTGGGCTTAAGGGTTAGGTTTAGGGCTTATGTTTAGGGGTTATGGCTAGAGGCTAGGGTTAGGGATTACGGCTAAAGGTTAGGGGTTAAGATTTAGGATTAGGGGTTATACTACTTAGGGGTTAGGATTAGGGATTAGAGCAACTATTTCTCAACCATTCAAACTACAACCGCGCATTTCCAATAACTTTTCTTTTGCATACAACTACTTGACCTCGTCGCCTGTGCGTTCCCCGGTCCCACCTCTAAAAATCCCTATCAACACCGGTCCCTTATTAAACGTTGGTGGGGTTTGTTTGCATCAGGTGGAACTAAATTACCACATCCCATCGACAAATTCACCCAAATGAAAAGTGACGCACGCCAACCTGCTGGCTTCATGAGGCGCAGCAGTTAGCAGAGGATATGAACACATCCTTAGCAGTCACCACGTCAGCCAAAAATGCTTTAGTCATTTTTTCCGCCTGTCAACGCGTCCTCGTAGGTTAGGATATCGGAGATTGTTAAAACTGTGAAGCCAAACACCTTTGTACTTTCGACGAATTCTCGTCAGGCCTAGCTGATGATACTGTAAATCCCTGTATACCTACGTGTCCATCAGCGTTTGTTTGGCAGGCCGAAGTATTCGACAGGAGAACGAGAGAAGGAAAAGCAAACGAGGCCGACATTAGCAATCCATTATCACGGCATGCTAGCGCATTCCTCGATATAATGAGTCTGGCACGCCCGAATCTACAAGGATAAGCACATAATTGTGTTTTGGTAGACTGCCAGTTTACTGGATAAATCGGTTCACGCACGACTGTTTTGGAGCGACTGGAGGACAGCGAGTCAGGCTGCAATTGTTGCATCTTAATGTGGCGTTTGCGGCCCTCTCACTGCTGTGGAATTCAGATCACTATTATTATAGCTTTGTATATGTAGTGGGAACCAGGTCGTAGGTAGAATGCTAGGCTTTGCCAGCCTCTGCCCCTGCGCCCATTTACGGTCGTTTTGACATTGTCTCGTCATCGGAACAAAGTGCGCGAAGGGAGAGGAGAGGGGGGTAGATAAATGAAGAAGAAAAAGAAGAAGAGTCGAGCGCTGGAACACTTTGTTTATTGTCCTTAGCTTTCAGACTCGTACAGGAGTACATCGTCAGAGATAGTAGAAGGAA
This sequence comes from Spirometra erinaceieuropaei, assembly GCA_902702965.1. Taxonomy (NCBI): domain Eukaryota; kingdom Metazoa; phylum Platyhelminthes; class Cestoda; order Diphyllobothriidea; family Diphyllobothriidae; genus Spirometra; species Spirometra erinaceieuropaei. The sequence continues at coordinate 418,802 of CACRXP010000245.1, read as the reverse complement.
CAGAACAAGCATCAGTTATAAGGCATGTATGCCAATCATCGACCGACGGCGCAAGACTGGAGGCGACTACGCAGGGCTGTGTACGCCAACGCTGGATCGATAAATCGATTGGCCGAGTTCTCATCGGAGGCCTAGGCTTCAGTCAATTCTCGGCCTGTTTTTAATCAGCGTGGGCGACTATTTTGGTGGCTGAGAAGTTAAACTCGTGACCCATTTCCTAGGTGTGAGCGGCCACTTGTGATAATGCGTCGCCTCGTCGCACAGCCAGCTTACGTTCGTGTATGCGCGATCCGAGTATGCGCCCAGTGCGTCCAGTCTGTAGTTACAAGGACAATTTTGACACGGTATGCGATACACTACTCCAGATTGCTCTTCAGGCTTTAACCCGTCTTTAATTTTCATGACCCTATTGCGTATGGTGGCTTTGGAGCGGTGTGCAATTCCAACACCTAGCTCCGTAGCAATGCGCTCGGTCGCTTTTGAAACGCTCTTGATGTACGGCAGAGAATGCCATATCGTCGGTGGTGTTGATGTTTGAGTTCTCTGTTGGCGACTGCGTAGGCAGCGACTAATGAATGCCTTCGGATAGCCATTTTGCACAAATTGGTCGCGGGGGTAGATACCACTCAAATCTGTCCCAATATAGAATAGAATAGATTTATTGTAGCGCCCCTTGGGCACTGTCAGTCCCCTTTGAACTCAGGAAAAAAACCAAAACAAACTCATCAATTTCAACTGCACTTTGACTTCATTTGTTTCGGGTGTCTGTTTAGCCAAAAGAGCACGAATTGAGAGTTTGTTTTAAGTTAAAAAACCTCAGTTATAAGGGAGGGGAAATAATAACAAAAGTTTTAAAAAATAACGATACGTACAATATAAAAATTGAAGTTAGCAGTTTGGTAGTTTTTGGGGGCATGAATAATATGTCCTTCATGGCAATTGAAGAACTTTGATATCGGCCTGACCTTGAAATTATTTTTCTGTTGGGTAAATTTCGGTGTGCTCTAGTTGCTGGTTGTCAGTCTATCTGGCTAAACAAATTCATGCACAAATCCACGGTGCTGTCCCACTCTGTGGAGCACACGGTGGAAATCACCGTCGGCAACTGCAAAGCTGTCATCATGTGCGAGCACGGTTTCACTTACGAAATTGCCAACAGGTCTATTTTTTGGGGGCTCAACGACTACTTACTTAAGTTGTTGCTATCACAAAAGTAGGGTTGAACAATAGTTTTGCTTGCAATAATGTTAAAAAATGTGGGGCCGAAATATTTATGACTGTCGGAGATGAGATAATGGGCCGAATTTTTTATTAACCATGCATTCGGTAGGGACGGCTCGGCGATTAGCAACCAGACGTGGCCAACGAAACAGATATTGTTCTCTTTGCTCAATTTATGACGAATATGGAAAAGGCTAATTTTATATCACTGTATGGTTTCGTGGCCATCACATGTGAAAGTCACATCTATTCTCCATCTCCACCATGTCCTTTCTCTGATGGTGGTTGGAGCGACAATGCGAAAGGGCAAGCAAACAAGGTTTCCGTATCAACAGTCGAACACTTTTCTTTTCGGGGTGTAAACCGCATATTCATGGGAGAGGGCTGGAAGATGGTAGGGGGCCCCACTGAGATGATGTATGACTGAGGCAGTTCATTTCGTCAGTTATCATGGTACAGCATATGACATCCGCCAGGGCAACAAAAGATGGGTTTTTGCTATGGAAGTTGAACGGCACGGCCACACGTCCGTACATAACACCGGCTGGCTGTAACGAATGTGCGCTTACGTACGAAGACGCAGTCTGATTAACGCATGCAGTGGGCTGCTTTGACTTCGTTTGTGTCCAACACCTCTATGGCGCAGTGTGGGATCCGAGCCAGGCGTTGGCGGTACGCCTAGGTGCGGCTTCGGTCGTGCCAGCCTCCAAATCTCTGTTGTTGGTTGAAGTCCTGGTTATTGTTGTGTGGACCAGAGGGTGTGGTGGAACGCCAAGGTGAGGATCCGTCCGAGCCATCCACCTGCGGCCCCCTCGTCTCCGGTCTTCTGGACTCTGTCTTGACACCGGGCTCGGGCTCGGGAGAAGGAGAGAGTGTAGGTAGATGCTACGCAAGTCTACCGGCACTATAAACCCCTGCGTAAGTCACCGTCCCTGCTCCCACTGCTGCTGCAACTGTGGGGCACACGGTGAACATCATCGAAACCGATGGTCGAACTGTCATGGCGCAGTCGGTTCCAAAGGCCACAATTTTATTCATACATAAGAGCATTCTAGTCTGAGTTAAAGCCTTCTAACAGTTCACTATATAAAACCCTGCGAAAACAATTGATGTTTAGAAATATGTATTTCACCATTGAAGTTTCAGACTAGCGCTGATGAAATCACATCGACTAGAAAGGATGCCGGAAAGTTAGTAAACTGCAGCGATTATTGTTTCTTGATTATTACATTTTAAGAACCTGTGCCTTTGATTTAGAAATCATGATTATACCGTCTTTCGGGCATCCGCATAATTATATTTGTGCTCTAGAATGCAAAGTCTATTATTGCTGCTTGCAGATCGTACAACGTGACTAGTATATTATTCAAAATTAGTTGCATATTGAATTGCATTTTTGTGAAAAACACGAAGGCACGATGTTTTTTTGCTTTCGGAGAAAGTTCCTGCACATTAGTATGGAAACCCAAAATGTTTCAGAAAGCGATGGCTATGATTAACTAGTCACATGAATTAGTAAATCTCGACATTAGAAGCGTCGTTCTCAAAACCTGTAATCCGAAGAAGGCACGTTTTCTTATATGTGTTGCAAAACCAATCCTTTTTTGTATGTACCTTCTGGGATGTAAGATTGGATTAATAATAGAATTGGGAATTAACGGAAAGCTTTTACTGCTTAAGTGATCCTTCCTACTCGATGGGATTAACGCGGAGGCTTGGAAAGAGATCCACTTAAAAGTCAATGCCCATCTTATCGGAAAAGTAACTTGCAGCCATCTTCCGTGGCAGTCAGTACCGATCCCCCAGTTTTGACATTATTTTCTGTTTTAAAGCCTACTCATGCACCTAAATCTGTACTAAGACTTTTGGTGCAATCTATGAAACTGCATTTAGAAGCCGACAGGAAATTAGCCGTTGCGAAACTTAAAAAATGTTTGGGGACTTCAATGGATAGGAAAAAACTAGATGTTGTCGACGGAGGCTAGAATAAGACATTTTGGGGCATTTGTAACCTTGGGGCACAGGGATAATCAGAAAATCGACGGAATAAAGTCATCTCTACTCTTGTGAATTCAGTAAACGTAATATGACTTGTAATTGTTACTTCCAATACTAGATAATTTTGGCAACGCGATGACTGGAGGTTTGCGTCGCAAGTATAACTGAAAATATATTCGTCAAACGAAAATAATCCATGCAGCATGGCAGACGTTTATTGATTCCGATATTCCACCTCTCACGATCGTTCACATTCAAAGCCAGGACGCACAACTGCCGATCGTAATTTTTTGTTTTAACTCGACAAAACAGTTTGCGTGGATGTAGAAACGACGACTAGCGCGTTAGTAGGAAGATAGCGAGGGAGACTTACACATTAACGACCCGAATATACCCGCGCACGCCCATGATATTCTAATGGCGTTTGCGACGTATGCGGTAGCTAACATATCGGACAGATGCTATAGGAAGCACTAAGAAAATCCCATCTTAAATGACCACTGTACTTCGCCAACACATAGTTAGAAGTTCCAAGAAGGCAATTTAACATGGCCTGTGGTGCCAATGACAGACATGTGCAGCACAGTTAGAGTTAGTATCATACATCGTCATCGGGCTCTTTTTCACCTGATGGACGAAGGGTTACAGGGGGACAGCTAGTTGCCTCGCTCTCCTATCGTCCGTTCGGACTGGCTATGCCTTAGGAGTCAGGTCTGAGCTGGCATCCGTAAATTGTTTGGAAGTTAGTGTGCCAGCTTTCCTACGTGAACCTTGAGGGTCAAGCCCACTGCAGAGGAAAGACTGAATGTTCATCCCCACGAGCACCCACGTGCAGGCCTATGAATTTCGGGAATCTCGGGATTGCCAACTGGGATATTCGGATTTTTGCGCCATAAAATACTTCCGGTATGTGAACCTGCGTTCGCCTCATCCTCGACTTTTCCTTATGCAGTCTCTGTTGACAATGCGGTAGGTTCAACCACAGCATGCGCTACAGACGCTGAGAATGAACTCGTTGGATTAAATCATTGGATTTCTAAGTGGAGATTCCAATCCATACTCAAGAGCTCACCGACGCCAATACTAGCCATGGTATGCCGTAAAAAGGGACGCTTTCCGAGAATTAACGAGTTCTCCGATCGATTCCGAGACGGAATTACAAAGGAAAGTCTCGTTAGGGTTCCGGTAACTTCATCATATGTCAAAATCTGTTTCCTCAACGGTTGGATATGTCATTTAGAGCAAAACTGTAATGATCTTTTTTCATTTGAAACGATGTAAAAGGCAATTTATTGCAGCTCACTCGTCTACACACGTACTGCAGTGCATTTTGCCTCTTAAAAGAGACGCTACAGTCCTTCCTGTTTTTTGAAAGATGCCTGATAATATACCCAATGTTGGGGGTCGTCAGATAAAAACATGACTTTGTTTTCAATTAAGGTGGTGACCGTATGCGGCCTACTGACATGTTATGTTTGATAGGTTAGAGTTTGTAGAGCATATGGCTGCCACATAAGGCTACACTTGATGAGGACCAGTATGTCAAGCCCTTATCGTGTGTGGTAATCCGACTTCTGTCCGATACAAGAAATTAAGCACTTTAAACACTCCGATCAGATATTAGATCGGGAAACAAGTATTCTAGCTAAGTGTCATTGTCACGTACTCGTTGATATCGCAGCCGCAGTTTCCTGAATATGAATAAGGTGAGCCGCATTAGTAGCTGTTCCCGCGACCTAACCCTGAACCTAACAATAACCTTGACCTTGGCTCTAATCCTGATCAACCTGAAATAGATGTGAAGGCCACCTGTGTAGCGTGGGCAAGTTTCTAATTCTTTTCTCCACCGAGTATTTTCTACCTGACAACTGGGCCATGTTCATGTTTTCTTCCGTATATTTCGGGTCAAGATTCTTCACGGAAATTGAAAGACGTGCGGCTGCGGCATCCAAATCCTGCGTAGGTTTGCTAAATAATGCGATATAGGAGACGGCGCACGACATTTAAAGGGCGAATAGGCTAGTTCCTGTGCATGCATCGGCTGTTGGTCTTTGAGAGAGGTTATGCTGGTTCATTTGTTCTAATCCCCATTGGCATCATACAAGCATTAAAGATAACATGGAGCCTGAAAAGGTGGAAGGAAGTCACTGAGGATTTGCTTGGGCAGAGTGTCGCACGTAGGAAGGCTTTGTCATCTAAAGTGTGTTCCACATGGACTGAGATCGCACAAAGGCTATTCGAAGCATCCAACGCAATATAACCCCGCGGATGTTGAAATGACATGACGATAAGTACCCAGGAATAGTACTCACCCTACATTCACTAGCTCTTGCATTGGTGACCTGTCTAGACCCCACTACTGACCAAATATCAAATAAGTCACTGCTGCAGATGGGACATGAAGCCTCCGTCCAAAGTGTATCACATACGCAAGTCACTTTGCAAGTAACCCCAAGAAACTACTGTTCCGTTTTTTTGGTATTTGGCGAATCCGAGCGTGTGATAAACATGCCGTCCTAGCAGTCTTTCTGTGAGCTGGCCGCCTGCATGATTTCTCAAAGAGGTTCTGATCCCGGGTCTTACACTGTATCACGCGTCCGCCCGCCTTTTGTGCGCTCCAATAAGTAACACATTTACTCGCGCCCCAGGACAACTCAAGTTAATCCTTCTTATGCCACACGCTGTATAACTGTGCAAAGAGAGTTGCTAACTGAATTAGAGCTTTCAAAATAGATGTACATCTTCAGGTCAAGCTTCGGTCAAAATTCAGACTGTTATAATTTATCCCAGGAAACTGAAGTCTCAGCTAATACTGTTTCACCATGACGATACTCCTTTAGGATCACCGTTGAGTGGAGAAAATTTAGAAAGACCACACGTCAACAGTCCTTTCCTCCCTCCAGCCTACGTATAAACGTGGAAGCAGATGTTCTTAGTGTTGGGAATTGAGTCTAAGCAATTGTTTTCCCTCGCCTCACTGCAGTCAGATTTTCCTAACTGAAAAATACCCAGATCCCTCCCTATTTCTGTTTGGCAAAGCTTATTTATAAATATATGAAGAAGTCCTGGACTGAAAATTATGCAAATAGGTAGCAATCGAAGTAGCCTTTTTTTCGAATTTACAGAATGGACGAAGTGTAGGAAACAGTATCCGAAATTAATCGAGGAAACCGTTGGCACGCAAAGGAGTCCAGAGCAACGTAGTTCAGTGCATACAAAAATCGAATTTAATCCGTCTGAATAAATTATATGTTTTTCGAATTGCTTGAAGCGACCTCATCGCCTGCTTTGAGCGGCTAGTGATGCAGCGGTTGACTTCCTCGTAGCAACCTGAATACAGCGCCTGTCCAGCTAAAAAAAAATTCTTGCATGGTAGTTTGATGCACAAAAGGACAACAGGTAACAGGAAAATGAAAGTTATAACGTCTGGCCTGAATAACCTTTACGAGAATTTATTCACATTTGGTATTCAGATGTTGATATTAGGTCCCGTCGTCTGCACACCTTATGCTTTCTACTCAAGCAAACGTCCTAGGATTCTCTTGGTGACTAAATCACCACCAGTAGGCAAACGACCGACTCGGACAGCGGTTGAGCTGTGGGAGTGGGAAGGGAGAGTGAGGTCGACGACCCAGCGCACTTTCTCGTCACTATAAACAATCTGACGCGCTTGAAGCTATCACGGTGAGCTAAAAGCTGTGGCTTGGAAGGTTGCCAACTGACGGGGTAACTTGGACCTTCTCCTTGACCGGAGGCGGTCTGAGAGTCAGGCTGCAATGGCTCCTTTTTAATGTGACCTTTATGGCACTCCCATCACAGTGTGGGATCCGAGCCAGGCGTTGGCGGCACGCCCAGGTGCGGCTTCGGCCGTGCCAGCCTCCAAATCCCTGTTGTGATTGGTTGAAATCCTGGTTATTTGTTGTGTGGACCAGGGGGTGTGGTGGAACGCCAAGGTGAGGATCCGTCCGAGCCATCTACCTGCGGCCTCCCTCGTCTAAGGTCTTCTTGACTCTGTCTTGACACCGGGCTCGGGCGAGGGAGGAGGAGAGAGTGTAGGTAGATGCTACGCAAGTCTACCGGCACTATAAACCCCTGCGTAAGTCACCGTCCCTGCTCCCATTGCTGCTGCAACTGTGGGGCACACGGTGGACATCATCGAAACCGATGGTCGAACTGTCAGGCAAACGACGTGCTCAGAAACAAGGAAAGTTTCGGGAACCAGTGACATCAAATTAAATATTTACCGTAGAGCCGGCCGAGGTGTGCACCTACGCTTTTCGGTAGAAGAAGGAAGCCAATAATTTTTGTCAGACTCACCGTGGTGATTGGGTAAAATGCTTCAGTATCGTTTTTTTACAAAATCCATTCTAGTAGACAAGTCACGAGGTCAGTCCGTAATTGCCCTTGGAGGCGCCCGGGTCAGACTGGACTTGAGCCGAGCTACTGTTGACAGGATGCAAATCTGGCGGCACCAGAGTGACCCGATAAAAGTCACTGTCGGCGCTCTCTAGACAGACTATGAATTTGATTTCGGGAGCGCAAGACTAATAGGGCGGATCGGTGACAGTGTAATGAGAGAGCTAATTGTTCGGAGCCAACACAATTCTAAAAATGTGAAATTCAACCTACCCCCGTCTATGAAACCTTCCTATGTCACTGTCAAGTGGCACGAAATTATTCTCACTTACGGTCACATGAGACAGACTTGCCACCAAAAAAACTGCGGGAATCCGTAGTTCCTCCAAATAGTACATTTTACTGAACTTCAAAGTGTTGGCGGCGCCTAAAATTTCCTCATAGAGCATTTAATGAAGAAGAAGAATTAGGGCAAGTGAGGTTTAAATGCTTCGGACCGGCGAATTAGTCCTCATTAGTCAACTGTACACACAATTCAGGACAGGTCAACCTGCTATTTGGACCACGGTCCGTTTGAACACTGACAATTTGGGCTGATAATCAGCACTCATATTTCGGATACTCCTGATCTGTGATTGGGGTATGACTGACGTCTAATGATAATTAAACCAGAGGTGGTCACTTCAGTCCCAATCAAACTTGCACGTAAAACCTGTTCCTACAAGCATTTTGTCTCGTGCTACCTATCGTTGCTTCCATCATATGTCGCGGACTTTTTAACACCGCTCTGCATCCTCGTAGGTCCTCGCAGGAATTGGAGTGCATATAGTCGGGAAAGTCGACTGCCACGCCATATAGGTCTGGGGGTTTGGTTTTATTCCGCCAATATCCTTTAAAACTTAAATCTCAATTTCAAGAACCAAAAGGGAGCTTAACAGTGAACAGCGTATTGTGGCGAACCCCAAAATGGCCTGATAACAGGTAAGAATGGATGTGTGTAATTACAGTACAGACCAAGGTAGTTAATTCTCATACCCGGTGCCCACTCTGAGTTAAATTTAACGTCAGCAAACGATGCGACCTCTAGAGCTGCTACGGCACGTGCCTAAAAGCATAACGAATATAACCGCACAATTTATAGCAGCCAATAAGCCGACGATCCGTGCGAAAAAACAGAAAGTGATCGAGTCGTGTAGATCAAAAATATTTGACGGACTTCACGTCCTGTGAGGCTCCAAGATGATAATCGCTATGTTGAATGACGTGAGCTAAACAAAGATTTGTTGTATAAATCATGTTTTTGTTTCTCTGCACACGGGACATTAGGAATTTGACTTTGAATTACGTGAGCCTAGTAGTCACCTGGTGGATTCTAGGTGAATTACTAAGGAAATCTTGCCTGGGCAGTCAGCTTACTCTATCAGATTTGGCGGATTCCTGACGTTGCAGCAGGTTGGGCGGGTAACTTGACCCAAATGTGATTAAACTCGCGTCGTCCGGCGGAGCCTCCTAGCTCAAGTGGTTAGCGCGTTGGCTGTACTAAAGCCTTCCCCTTACTGCGTGGGTTCGAATCCCATCGAGGCGCCGAGTTTTTCACAGTTGAGTCAATATGAATTATTCAAAATCTGCCAAAATATCTATGAATCTAACTTTTGCTTTTACCGTTTTCATTGCGGTCGCATAAAGGCATTTTTGCCTGAAGTGCAGATCAACAAGGTTCAATTTAAATTGCTGTTGTCATTTGCGATAAAGGAAACTTGGATTTCGGTTTGCGTCTAATCACCGGAATCAGTTTGAACTTTGACGTCAAGTCTAAACAAGCTCAGCTTTTTGAAGTCTATCCCGACGATAAACGAAGTAATTTTCTCCAACATTATACTGTAAGTGACTTCCTAAATAGACCTGAATTTATGAAACCCATACAAAATCAAGTAAATAATGGCGTGCAGTATCTAAAAATCAATAAATAAATCTTACGATTTCTAGGTACACTGCCAGCCAACGCCACCGCGGCAGGATGAATTCGCGGATGAGAGCAGAGATTATAATTATCAGGGGAAAAGCGAAGCTAATCCAACCTGCACTGCTAAATTCCGCAATTATCATTATTGTAATGAGCAGGGAGAGCTCGCAAAACCGAATCAGCGTGAAGACCGCCAACTGTTGTTTGGGAAGATTTGAGAGGAACTCCCAGCGTCCCCAGTACTTTCGTCTGCTGAGCAAAGCGTAGATGCTATTGGTCAGGTCAAGGCCACGGAGGCCAGACATGCCGACGAACAGGAACATGCCATAGAGGGCTGCGATGGGAATAAAGCGTAGGACATCACCGAGCGCGACCGTGCACATGACAAGAAGTCCGACGATCAGCAGATTCACTCTCTGTTCGACGAGCGAAATGATCCTAAGTGTGGAATAAATAAGAACGTAATTAGGACGTTTTAACCGTTCATAAATATTTACTGCATCGATTGTGACACTCGGGCATGGACGGGAAGAGTTCACAGAACAGAACTTACGGCAATTGAAAACAAACGAATTAAAGTTTTTGATTAAAAAAAATTATTCCATGTTCTCTGATCCCCACAGGCGAAGAAAACACTCATACAAGTGTTGTAGGCTGCCAGAAAAGGAAAGAAGTCATTAGAAATGATACTCTTCTATGAGACTGTTAAAATCCGTCCCATTGCCTCCTTGATGAAAGTCTCCCTTTCTGAGTCCAAATGGTGTTTTGCGTGCTTGTCTGCACTTAATTTTCGGCTTCCGCTTGGTTGAAAATATGTCCATTTGTCAGACCCAGAAATCCGCATGGCTCACTAGTTTAACCCAACAGCAATAAACTTCAAATGACTGAATCCCCCAGGTTCGTTAAACGAGACTTTCAACTGACGACTTTATAGGCGAGGACCATTTGTTAGTTACTGGACAACGGATTCCTTTGGAAATGCGATCGGCCACCTCATGTGCAATAATGTGTAAACTTAAAAAAGTCTTGGACATGTATGAAGAAATAGATTCAACTGCAGGAACAAGAATTGTATCCGTCTGAGGTTGCAAATTCGCTCTTAGAAACAGTAGTACACATCAATAGCAGTATATATATATGCATGTCAAGTGAGCGTTTGACCCTCACTGTTGTGGTTATGATCTCACTCGATCCCATTCTGTCCGACCGTCAGCTTGGTACTGGCGACAACGAACGCTGTGACACAGCGTTACGGCGTCATAGAAGTTTGGCGGAAAACTTCCCACTTTGCAAGTAAGGCAAGGACCAAACAACTTTACCAGTGTCTTTGAGTGATGCAATGGTCATGGGATCCTTCTCGTGAAAATATGAATAGTGATGTTCACGGACTTTTAGCCATACTTCGATTGGTCAGCAATATTGTACCCCACGCTTAGCATAGCTTACAACGCCACTTTACCATCTGGTGAAGTAGTTTTGAGAGTTCGAATTTACATGGCGCATGGGATTGGCGATATTTTAATTAGCCTATGGTTCCCTAGGGGCAGTCTTTTACCTTCAATACGACGATCGGACGTCGCTTGTCTGATGACCAAATGATAGCTTTGAGTTTCCTCAGTTCATCCAGTTTGACTACATGAACACTTGGCATGATGGGTGATCTAACCAGGGTGGGACTGACTTACAGTAGGTGGGCTAACTAATGAAATATCAAATGAAATTCCGAAATGCATTTTCGCTTCGAAAAAGTTACTTAAGAAGGGTTGTAAAAATAATCAGGCATCGGTACAATTCTATAATAATTCAGTTACCTCAGGATACCGGCTTCCGAACGAACTTCCGTCTGGCTGTGTGCAAAAATTATATTTTGTAAAAATGACTACTTAAGTAGCACGCATTTCCTCTTTAATGTTCGATGTCCCGAAAAGTCCAATTACACTTCAGGGAAGACATGCATAACAATATTAATTCTTTTACTCATTCAGTAGAAAATTAAATCTTCCAATTTTATACTCGAAGGAGGGATATAATGCGGTTTTAAAAAATTTCTAATTGCGCGACTTTTTCATGCCGTGAAATGGCCGTTTATAAAACGTCATGTTTCTGCATTTACCAATGCTGCTTGTAAAGTCAACAGTATCGGTCAAGTCCAATACTGAACTTTATGAACCCCTATAGTCTCCTCTTAATACTGTGGAGAAATGTGTGGTTTTCCGTTCGTGGAAAATAGATGGCTTATAGTTTTAAAAGCCTGAATGCAAGTGTGACGGCAGGTCGGGTTCAAAATTATTCGGGAATTATAAAAGTTTTCGTAAACCAATTATTACACTTCGTTTGAGTATCAAATTGGAAGACGTAATTTTCTACCGAATTAGTGAAAGAATGGATATTGTTATGCATGCTTTCCATGAAATATAATTGAATTTTTAGGCGCATCAAAAATCAACGAGAAACATACATGCCACGCATGTAGTAATGTTTTGCAGAGTTTAGTTACTGTATGCAGCTAGGGGGAATTTTGTTAGAAAGCTGGCATCCTAAGGTAACTGAATTATTATAGAGTTGTGTTGTAGGCTAACTAGTTTAAAACCCTACCTAATTAATCTTTTCGAAACGAAAGCGCATTTCGGAATTTCAATTGACATTTCATGAGTTGGCCCACCTACTGTATGTATAGCCCCTTAAACAGGAGATGCGAATAGGAACGCCACGCAAGTAATAAAGGTGTACCTGCGCATAATTCTGGAGGGGCAAAATATTTCCGTGTTTTAACCCCAACAATAACCCTGGTATAAAACTAAATAATGGCTTAGTCTTAACTCTAACCCTACTCTTAATCATAACTCTGCCTTTTACACTAACCCCTAACTACACCCCACAGTTGATCCTGACTTACTTTACCAATGTTTCTAAATCTAACCTTGAACCGAACCCTTCACCTAACCCTAACTGTAACCTTGAACCTAACCTTAATTTCACAGGTAGTTGGTTCAAAGCCATCCGTATTGCAGGCGGCTCTTTTTCTCATGTCAAAACAGAAAGGCAACAGTTTATGTTGGATAAGGGTCTTCGCGTCGACGGACACCTTCTGACAGAGCATGTGAGGAGGCTTGGCGTCATCTGAGTTTAATGACACTTTATGTCATGACATCCGTATACAATCGTCCATCCATGAAAGATACAACTTACGAAATGTAAGCTCTACTACCCCCGCACGCATCGCTGTCTGTTCACAGGCTTGTTGTGTTATTCCATCCCAAAACACTGTTTCCCCCCTAGTGGAAGTAAAGCAGCTCCAAAATTCTTCGCCTGTGTGTTGTAATGTTACCAATTCCGCGTTTGCTGAAGGCACTAATGAAACCTGCATTTTATCGCGGGGAGGACGTTTATCGACCGGGTTACTGTATGTGCTCGTCCCATTGCGCCTTGAAACTCAGTCTAGCAGCATCGTAGGCAAAAGCATGGTGACTGCAATTATATGTAGAAAAGAGGTACTGAGTGATACGGGAGAGAGTGAAATGGCTCTTTCGACCTATCAGCTGCTGTCAGTTAGCCATACCCAACCCCAGGTTTGTGGGACCTGAGATGCTTTACTACGTCATCTCATGAAATGTTTGCCTACAATGTGTTTTCGACTAAAAATGATTACTTTATTAGGGTGGTAGCATTAATCATCATGCAGCACCGGGATGCCTGCTATTAAAGAGGCTTCCTATCGGGCACTAGAAAAAAACTGTGTTCGGCAAGGCAACACGATTTGTATGTACTTCTATACTGACTTTTCGATTTCTTCATATATTTAAATATATTTCACAGAAAACATGCATAAAAATATTTTTCATGTACTCGCTTGATAGAAAGTTACGTCTTCGTGACATTATATACTCGAAATAAGTGTATTTTTCGGTTTTAGAAAATTTCTTAGTCATGAGATTTTTAAGACCTTAAAAGGCCTACCCATGAAACAACTTACCTGTATATTTATTGATGCTGTTTACAAAGTATTCAACGCGGTCAACATTCATTGTTACATTTTATGAGGCCTATATGGAATCGTCTTAACAAGATATAGGAAAGTATGTTTTTACTTACAGGGAAAATATGCAAGTTGCATTCTTGGAACCATGAACGCAAGTGTAACGGGGGGTGGGGCTCAAAATTATTTGTGAATTGAAAAAGTTTTTAAGCCGAAAGGTACCTATTCTCCAGCGTAACATTAAAAGAAAAGTAACTTGAGGATAAATATATGCAGAAAATAATATTTTTTGCATATTTTCTATAAAATATATCCGAATTTATAAGGGCATCTAAAAGTAGCGGGGCAAATTCCTGTTACCTAGGCAGTCATTCTTTACGGAGTGTAGTTTTGCAGGCGGACGAAAACAGGTTCGTTCGACAGTTCGCATCCTGATTTCACTAAAATATCTTGTTGTTATTTTGTACGATAATTTAATCTCACAATCCTACTTCAGTGTTTCTTTCTGCTCAAAAAATCCCAAAGTTTCATTTAACGATTCATGCTATAGTAGCTCTACTGTACCTGCGTAGAAACCGAAATTGCACATTACCCGACGCTGCTCGAAAAGCAAAACATACCCATCATAAAGCCAATCGGAGTACGACGCGCCAAATAAACTGATCTTATAATGGAAGGGGTGAATCCCAGCAAGTAGGAGAAGGAGCGATCGTCGTAACAAGGACTTCATTCGTCTGACATCTGGCATTTACTCTCAAGCTCATCACGAGAAGCAACAGAATGTGGAAGTGACGGGCTCGCCTGCGGTTCATTACTTGTAGGATTCCATTGCTGCATTTGGCAGCCACCACGCCCATCACAGGACGCTTGTGTGTAATAAGATAGTGCCCTGATCACCAAAAGCCGAGTCCTCAATCCGTGCGACATTACTAGTCATGCTGATGAGCCTAGTAAGTAATCCCTCGATATATCAAGCCCTACTGGAACCAAGCGAATGTTTGTAACGAACCCGTCTTTCTAGAGCTGTTACTTTATATGTCCGCCATTATTACAAAATGCGCTTGTTGCAGCCGCTCCAGTCCCCCTTTTCTCCGGCTCCGTTTTGACGAACGACGGCCGCGACAGCTGTTGACACACTGCCACCCCCGCCGGCTCGATCTGGGACACCTCCGGTCCAACTGAAATGACTCCCGGCTGCCCCCACAAACTTTCATCACCTCACGCGAGTCGGACGACCCGTGAGCCCCTGTGATTATGTGTCCTCCTAATCCTCTCCTAATCCGTCCAATCGCATGACCAGCGCTCAGCCAGTCACCCCCACTACCCACACGGCTTCTCATTTTTCACATCAGCCATCCGATGGCTCACAAACGAAGCTGAATGAAGAGGCTCTTCAAACGGATCCAAACGCATTGCAGCAAACCGGAGAAAAGAGCACGTGAGGCCCGTTATCTCCGCGACCAATTTGTGCAAAATGGCTATCCGAGGGCATTCATAAGCCGCTGCCTCGCGGTCGACTCCAGAGGACTCAAAAATTAACGCCACCAACAATATAACATTCTGTGCCATACATCAAGGGCGTTGCAGAAGCTACCGAGAGCATTGCTGTGGAGTTAGGTGTTGGAATTGCACACCGCCCCAAAGCCACCATGCGCAGTAGTGTCATGAAAATCAAAGACCGGTTAAAGCCTGAAGAGCCATCGGCTAGATCGCAGTTGGTAGCCAGGCCCCGGATTACAGGTGGCGGGGGGGTTTGTTTACTGGGCTATTTTGTGGGGTTCCATAATCAGATCTGACCCATTTGGCTTCCGTTTTACGTTTGAGGTAAGGATTAGGGTACCGGTTAATAGTTTCCGATTTTCGGGTTAGGGTTATGCCTTTAAGCTTAGGTTTTCGGGTTACGGTTAGGGTTTGAGCGTACGATTAGGTTTCAGTATTACGGCTAGGTTTTCCAGTTACGGCTGTCTCTAAGAGCTACGGTTACGTTTACGATTTCGGTTAGGGTTAAGGTTAGGGTTGCCGTTAAGGTTAACGGTTAACGTTTAAGGTTGAGGTTAGGGTTAAGATTAGGATTAGGGTTAAGGTCGCCGTCCGATTCTCCATTCCTGGCTACCAACTGCGATCTAGGCGAGCAATCGGTAGTAGTATACCGCATTTCGTGTCAAAATTGTCCTTGTAACTACACAGGACAGACTGGGCGCATGCTCGGATGGCGCATACACGAGCGCAAGCTGGCTGTGCGACGAGGCGGTGCATTATCACAAGTGGTCGTCCACACCTGCGAAATGGGTCACGAGTTTAACTTCGCAGCCACCAAAATAGTCGCCCACGCCGGAAACCAAACAGGCCGAGAAATGATTGAAGCCTGGGCCTCGGATGAGAACTTGGCTAATCGATTTATCGATCTGGCGCCGGCATACGGAGCCCTGCGTAGTCACCTCCAGTCTTGCGTCGTCTGTAGATGATTGGCCCACATGCTTTATAACTGTCGCTTGTTCTGTTGCTGCCACTACCACTGACGATGGACTACTGTACGAGTCTGAAAGCTCAGGACAATAAACGAAGTGTTCCGCTGCTCGACTATTCTTCTTCACTTATGAATTCATCTTATTGAAGCATCTGTGTCACTCTCTCCTTCCACATCCACCGTGTTTCAGTGGCAAGACAGGACATAAATGAGAGCGTTCTAAATACCACGTTGGGAAGGGTTGGGAAATGCTTCTCCATCAGTCGGCAGTTGCACATATCACGCCAAAAAGCGCGTCCTTATATATTGAAAAAATATCTAATGATTTAGGTGAGGAATTAAAGCCTGGCTAGACTTCACCCTCTATCGGAACCAAATCATCTTTCGTATCACGGACCCCGGAGGGTTTCCATAAATTAGGATAAGTCCATTCTAGTTTGACCCTCGTAGTGTGTTATCTCGTCTTTTGACAACCGAATTGTAGTGTTATGCTAGTTGGAGTAAGGAGTAAGAGGAAATTGTATGTATGGGTACCTTGTTACAAGCGTCACATCATCTTCCCACTGTTATGCACCAATGACTTTTTTCGAGCCTGTCAGCAAACTGATGACGACATTGGCGCAATGGATGACATGACGTCTGTCCCCATCTACAACGTGCTACGTGCACTTTCGGCAATAGTAATGGCTTCACGAGGACTCAATGAAACCCGGTCAGCAAATATAATAGGTGGCTAACTCACGAAATGTTAACCGAAATTCCGAAATGCGTTTTCGTTTCGAAAAGATTAATTAAGTAGGGTTGTAAAAGTAGTCAACCTGCAACATAATTCTATTATATTTCTGTTACCTCAGGATGCCGACTTTCGAATGAAATTCCTTTCGGCTGCATGTAAAAACTACACTCCGTAAAAAATGACTACTTATGTAGCGTGAATTTTCCTCATTGATTTTCAAAGCCCTTAAAATTCCAATTATACTTCATGAAAAACATGCATAAACATATTCATTATTTTACTCATTCGGTAAATAATTACGTATTCTTTTAAAGTTATACTTCAAGGAGGGACATATTTCGGTTTTAAAACAGTTTCTAGTTGCGGGACTTTTAAATACCGTGAAATGACCGTTCATAAATCGTCATGTCACCGCATTTACCAATGTGGCTTGTAAAGTTAACAATATGGATCAAATCTACTGCTAAATTTTATGAACCCTATATGGTCGTCCTTTATTACCGTAGAGAAATGTGTGGATTTCCGTACGCGGAAAATAAACGGCTTGTAATTTAGAAACCCTGAATCCAAGTGCAACGGTAGAGCGGGTTCAAAAGTATTCGGGAATTGGAAAAGTTTTTGAAAACCGAATTCTCTCCTTCCTTCGAGCATAAAATTAGGAGAAGACGTCATTGTCTACCGAATGAGCTAACTAATGTATATTTTTATGCATGTTTTCCATGAAATATAACTGGACTTTTCGAGGCTTCGAAAATCAATGAGAAAAGTACATACTACGTAAGTAGCCATTTTTCACAGAATGTGGGTTTTGCATGCAGCCGAAGTTCATTCGAAAGCCGGCATCCTGAGGTAACCGAAATATTATAGAATTATGTTGCAGGCTGATTAGATTTACAACCCTACTTAACTAATTTTTTCTAAACGAAATAGCATTTCGGAATTTCGGTTGAAATTTCATAAGTTAGCCCACCTACTGTAACTGGCTTCAACACGGCCCCGTTCTGATCTTGTATAATGACGATAAGGACGGTTTGGGGTATGAAGAAAAGTCGCCCTGAAAGGACTTGTCACTAACAAGAGGATTTAAGGATTGCGCAGGACCGTGATGCTGGATTGCAGAGGATTCGGCTGGATGCTTCGAACCTCTGAGAGAAATTCTTTTCAGCATTTATGCCAGTAAATGGAATTTAGGAGACCCACCCCTGTTAAAGCCATAATCCGTCTAAACCGAATGATCAAAAGCCAAATTTTGTTCCGAGTCGAAGGTAAACTGACCGGAAGGTCATTGCTTAGGTTGCTATGGTGGGAAGCAAATTAATCTGGCTATTATTCTTTAGAAACAGTTGAGACTGCCCTCGCGAACAACTCATTTTTGCCCTGTTTAGGACAGTCCAATTGTCAGCTTTTGGAACAACCAGTGGTATCCTGGAGTACATCAACAAATGTGATTTCAAAATGAGGGAGCCCCTCCATAAAATGGCCGTGCTGCAGTGGCCGATGGAATGACCAGGATGGACCTGTAGGGTGGCCACCTGAGCCTCTAGATCTTATTCCACTTGGTTTCTCCTTTGGAGATACGTGAAGTACAAGATTTTCAACGGCCGATCCAAACTTGTGAAGCAGCTGAAGCAGGCTACGGTCCGAAGATACAGTGTAATTGCCATGAACTCTTGACCTCATCTTCCCCAATCTTGTTTAAGTTGTTACAAAACGGACGATATTGTAAACACTTGTTAATGCAAACTGTCCATGAGTACTTTGCTGTGCTTGTTTCATGGTCCAGGCGGCATCTTAGCTAGATTGGAAACTGCCTGAAAACTCGTTGGTGACAAAAGTAGCTGGAATGGATAGAAAAGAAGATCACCACTAAGATTATACCCGTTTGCACTCAAGGTGTCTTAACGCTGTGGGCTTGGACAATGTGCTTGGACTGCGTTCACAGACTTTCCCGTCAGTGCTGCATCGATGGTCAGACCGCAGGTCTCGACTGTGAGACCAGATGAGGTACAAATTATACAGTGTTTTCTACTTCATAGTATTTATGATCTTAAGAAAAATGGGTTAAATGTTCCTTTAGGATAAGGTGATACTATACTAACAGCACAGATACTAACCAAAGGCCCATACACGCGTGTTTTGCCGATATTCTGCTGCTGTGTGGCGCAGCTGCGAGGGGTTCGGCTCGTTATTGGGTCCCCCAGCGTTCTCTGTTTGTTTTCTGGTAGATACTGCAATTTAGGAATTGTCGCTTTTTAATTCCCTCAGAAACAAATCACGATCTTGGAGTAGATCATTTTATTCAAGGTCTATAGGCTCAGCCGTTACGTCGTTTCTGAATTCTTCTGCCCTCAAAACGTTCGGGTTGCACAAAGATGAACAGAAAGTCTCAAATTATGCAAATGCTACTTTAACAACTGCAGTCTTTTCTGGAATCCATATACAGCTACGTACAACACGGCGGCGCGTAAAAAATAGGGCTATTGTATTTCACCTCCGCTGTTATCGCCAGTGTCATGTTGTCCGTCTCCATGTCGGTGAGCTTAACTACGGTTAATGACGACCAGAGACTAACGGCAAGCACTGTGCGCGGGCTTGATTATGTGGTACCGTATTTAACCAGTGTTAACAGTCCCGTTAGAGGACAAGCATATGCTGTGAAGACTTAACTGCACGCATGTACAGTGCGTGACCGATCTCAGGAAATGCTGGCCGAAATTCTGGAATGCGTGTTCGATTTGGAAGGATTACTTAGGTGGACTTGTAATACTGATTAGCCTTCAGCATAGTCCTATAGCATTGCAAACTCACCAGGATGTCGGCTTTTGAATGCACTTCTTTTCGATCTCCTGCAGAAACCACACTCAGTAAAAAATGACTACTTATGTAGCACGCATTTTTCAAATTGATTTTCGGTGGTCTTATAAATTCCGATACTTTTTATAGGAAACGTGCAAAAATATGCTTTCTTTTATTCACATTATCTTCATATTTTATGCCCAAAGAAAGTTTATATTTAGGTTTTCAAAATGTTTCTTATTATGGAATTTCTAAGATAGTGCGATGTCCATGCATACAGGACTGTACATTTCCGTTTACCAAGGCTCCTCAAAAAATGTACAACACAATCCGGATCCATCGCAAAACTTTATGAACTCTATATAGTATCTTCTTGAAAACATAAAGGAATATGTGATTTACCTTCTGCGGAAAGGATGCACCTTGCAGTCTGAAATAGTTAAACGCTAATGAAATGGTAGATCAGGCTCAAAATTATTCGGGAATTGAGAAGCTTTTTTCTAAACCTAAATATACACTTTCATCGGGTGTAAAATATGAAGGTAATGTGAGTTTCCACCAAAGGTGTAAAAGAAAGCATATTTTTGTACATATTTTCTATAAAATGTACTTGCATTTATAGGACCACCGAAAATTAATAGGATAAATGCATGCTACTTAAGTAGTCATTTTTTACCAGGTGTGGTTTTTGCAGGCGATCAAAGAGAAGTGCATTCAAAAGCCGACATCCTGGTGAGTCTGAAATGCTATAGGATTATGCTGCATTCTAATCAGTATTACAAGTCCACCTAAGTAATCCTTCTAAATCAATCACGCATTCCAAAATTTCGGCCAAAATTTCATGAGATCGGTCACGCACTTTACGTGCATTCCCTGGATCAGGGATTAAACGGAACATTGTGGGCATTCAAACGCGACCAAATTGTGTGACTACTGACTTGCAGATCATTTTGTAGAGGAGAGACGAAGCAGGTATTAGAAGTTCCCGTGAAGAAGGGATGTTCGAAGGAGGATTTTCAGAGCAGCGCATAAGCTCATTTGAAATAAGCAGGGCGAATTGAGTGACCGGCTAGCGCATGTCACAGTACAAACCCTAGAGTTAAGTCAGGAATTTGACCCTGTGCACACAAAAACAATAGTGTAAACCGGTAATAAGGCAAGTCCAAAGCCGCCTGAGGGCCCGGCCTATGATAACGACATGGGTAAGCACAGAAAAATTGTCCGTGTGTTAGCATTTTTTTATCCGGCGACTGGTGTCACTCTTCCGACCTACATTATCAAGCAGTAGGGTGGTAACTGTCTTGCTAGATAGGCAACCAGTAATGCCGATATGTCCAACGCGCCACAGCATTGAGATAAATGTTTGTGGGTCAACGGAATCCAATTTAAGAGTCTTCAGGCTTTGACTTAATGGAGTTAATGCAGTTTATAACGTAAAACTACAGCTTAAATGGCCTGTTATTTGGAGCTGGCAGACCACAGTGAACTGACAGATAGAGGGTATGTATATTAAAGAAGTTAAAAATTATGATTACTCATGTTTGTCTCCAGCTGTTTTTAGGCCTGAAAAGTCATCCATATAAATGAGATGTTTAGAAGCACACATCAAACTTCATTGTTTTAGATCTTACGGAAACTTAAACTGCCCTGCTGAAAATGTCGGGGAAGATGGTCACCCTCGAATCCCTCAACCATGCCGCCTACATAATTGAAGTTCAACAAGCAATGGCCCACCCGATTTTTTTTCGAAGTCTGGAAGGCAACTGCCTGTGCGTTAGGATTAGGTGCGTCCAGGAATCATGACTATGCCAAAAAGGATTTCCTTCCCCAAACATGCTACAGCATTAAGACGCCAAAGATGCAAAGTATGCTGAAAGTGCTGGAACGGAAATTTAAGCAAAAGACGAGAGGGCGCTCAGTGGGAGAAGTTTATCAGAGGTCTGACGTTTCCAGACGTTTTCAGAGACTAGGAAGTGGTGCGCACAGCTCTCCTTATATGACACACTTTCTTTGATGTGCGGCCCGCCAATGCCGCCTGTGTGGTTGCATCTGACCCGCATGTCACCGTGACCTGAATCGTCCCCCCGCCCTCGTCGGCGGCGGAAATAGCCGACGGCCCCGACTGCCCCTGTCAAGAAGGTTTGCAAAAGGCAGATAGGGGGGAGGAAGACTAATGTGGCGGTTGACAGAGCAGTTGGTGGACATCGAGGCCACTTGCATCTGCCTTGCCGTATGATCATCGCCCCGGCCCACAATCTCAACGACGTCAAAGTTGAAGATATGCCAAATATGTGCGGCCTGAGTTGCTACCTCCGACTTTGGGTCCAACCTTCGCACGACCATCGGTCGATTTCCCCAATGTAGTTGCCCCATATGTGCGGCCTGGGTTGTAACCTTCGGCCGTAGCTAGATGCCTCGGACACTCGGAATAGAAGTTGCTCACATGCCTAACTCAACAGTCCGACGACAGGTGATGCAGCCAAAGGAGCTTATTTGTAAGCGGGAGATGCCAGCCGTCGTCCACCGTCCTCAGTTCAGCTGCCGTAGTTGCAACTACATTGGGGAAACCGACCGATGGTCGTGCGAAGATTGTACCCAAAGTCGGAGGTAACAACCCAGGCCGCACATCTGGTGCACATCTTCAACTTTGACGTCGTTGAGATTGTGGGTCAGGGCGATGGTCATACGGCAAGGCAGATGCAAGAGGCCTGGATGTTCACCGACTGCTCTGTCAACCGCCACATCAAATAGCCTCCCCCCCCCTATCTGCCTTTTCGAACCTTCTTGACGGGGGACAGTCACGGCGCGGAACAGTCGGGGCCGCCTACTATCTCCGCTGCCGACAAGGGCGGGGGGGACGATTCAGGTCACGGTGACATGCGGGTCAGATGCAGCCACACATCAAACAAAGTGTGTCATATGAGGAGACCTGTGCGCATCACATCCTAGTCTCTAAAGATGGGTAGACGAAGTAACTACTGGAAATGCCAGACTTCCGATAAACCTCTCCCGCTGAACGCCTCTTCTTCTTCTGATATGCCACCCGGGAATCACGTTTTCACTACTATTAATGTGAAAAGTTAAGCATACGTGAGTTATTTCAACCCCTCCGTACTAAACGTAACCTCTGACGACCAGGTAAGTTGTCATTTTACTCCAGCTGATCCGTCTGCCAATAAACGCCTCTAGCCCTTGTGCCAGCACTAATTGTCGTCAGGGTCGCTTGCCATGATGTGACCTGTCACTGGCCTTCGGGATGAATGATGTATCCGCGTCCGCGTTGCCTAATGTCTACGTGGACTAACGTACATATCTACACGATAGTTGGAATGGCGCTGGTGACATGTGCGCATTTGTAACTTGCACATGAATCTGTTTATAATTAGGATGCACTCACCTAGCCTTACTATCCACAGGAGAGACTATGTTGTGGTCGTGTGGCAAAATCAAGGCGACAAAAATGTCGCGCGGCCGCGGTGTCCGGCGCGGTGAGAATTTCTCCTTTTACGCGTGCAACATTCGTGCTCGTCCCAAGCTGCTCTTTTCAGGACTTTCTATAATCTCCACAAAGTGGTGGCCACCATCAATGTCACAGTCTAGCTGGTCTGATGAACCTTTAACCACCCCATAAACACGGTCTACACAGGGATTCCATGTCTGATAGAGGTTGGAAGTGGAAATAAAATTGCGTTATTGCACGTTGTAGGAGGTTGAGTGATTATTCCATTATTTATATTGGGATCACCCATTGGTCGATAATTTCGAAGACCTAAATGTACGCCGATCGTGTGCGCACTGTTAGTACTGTTTACAAGGAAATTGAGACAAGAGCGTATAAAGGTGGAGGACAAAAGAATAAATGTGATAAAATAAGACACGAGCATCAGCAATCACTAATCATAATAATTCATAAAAAGCTTAAATCTGAGGTTAAAAAAGAATGTTATCTTACCTATAATCTAGACTCTTTGCTTAATGTCTAGCCCTGTAAGTGAAATCAATATCAAACCTAGTCTAAATCTCAATACTAAACTTCATCCAAAACTACACCTGAACTCAAAACGAACCCTCACCACAGTCGTGGACATAAACTAAATCCTTTTCCTGACACTAATTTAATAGCGGTATCGATCTGTAAAGCTACCCTCTACCCCAAGACTACGTATAACTCTAGTTGTAAGCCAAAACCAAAACTGAGTTTAAGTTAACTCTAAACCTCGTTTCCACCATTCGCCGAGAGTCAGACACAAGCTTAACCTAAAAACTAGCCATTTCCGTAACTGTACAACACAAAGAGAAGGAGAGAGGCAAAACGTTGTCCTGATGTCTAACTTCCACTTATACATAAAAATAAGACAGCCCTTGCCTTAATCTTAAACTTCATATTATTTCTGCATTCCGCGAAGGTGCAATCGCATAAATGAAAAGGTCTTTCTTTAAACCAAACCCTGATCAACACGAACGTCACTGTCGCCCACTCCAGACCGAGGGCTATGATGCGGTCTGAAGTCGGACGTTATCTGTCGCGCCAGGGAAATTTTATAATTCATATCGCTTTTATTCATCAAATCGGAGGTGAGAGCCAAGGCACTTGAACTGGTATATACACAACGCCATTTGTGCATTCCAGAACGTCCGCGTGCCTTTTTTGCTAAGTTTTTCTTTGCGCAAATTCTGTCCCCATGGTGTTTGTCCACATTACTGGCGGACTTCATGAGGGAGCACTTTATCCCCTGGGATGGACAAACACCCACCTACTCAAACAAAATAGGTAGCCAAATAAACGACTTAAATATCGCTAGAGGCCGATCAAAGGTACAGCAGATGTGCTAACTAGTGAAATGTTGACCGAAATTATGAAATGCGTTTTCCGCCCGAAAAGGGTACATGTGTAGGGTTGTAATACTAATCAACTAGCAGCATAATCTCAAGCTAGTTCATTTACTACAGGATGCCAGTTTTTGAACGAAATTCTTTCCGGCCTCCTGCAAAAACTACACTCCGTTAAAAAATGACTACAGTAGGTGGGCTAACTCATGAAATGTCAACCGAAATTCCGAAATGCGTTTTCGTTTCGAAAAGATTAATTGAGCAGAGTTGTAGAACTACAGCATAATTCTATAACAATCCAGTTACCACAGGATGCCGGCTTTTGGACGAACTTTTTTCGGACGCATGCAAAAGCTATACGCAGTAAAAAATGACAACTTAATTAGTTTGCATTCTTCTCACTTATTTTCGATGCCGTTAACAATTCAATTATATTTCATGGAAAACATGCATAGAAGTACTCATTTTTTCGCTAATTCGGCAGAAAATTACGTCTTCTTCTAATTTTATACTCGAAGGAATGGTATATTCGGGTTTCAAAACTTTTCCAATTTCCGAATAATTTCGAACCCAACCTGCCGTTACACTCACGTTCAGGGTTTCCAAACTAAAAAGCATATATTTTCCACGTACGGAAAACCGTACGTATTTTCTACGGTTTTAACTGGACTCCATATGGGATTCATAAAATTCAGCAGTAAATTTGAACCATGTTGTTAACTTTACGAGCCACATTCGTAAATGCAGAGACACGGTGTTTCATGAGCGCGCATTTCAGGGTATTAAAAAGTTTCACAATTAGAAACTTCTCGAAAGCCAAATTTTTCCCTTTCATCGAGTAAAAGAATTGGAAGCTAACGTAATTTTCTGCCGAATGAGCGAAAAAATGAATATTTTTGTGCATGGTTTCCATGAAATATAATTTAATTTTTAAGGGCATCGAAAGTCAGTGGAAAAAATGTATGCTACTTACGTAGTCATCTTTTACGACGTATAGCTTTTGCATGCTACCGAAAAGAAGTTCTTTCAAAAGCCGTCGTCCTGAGGTAACTGAATTATTACGATTATACGATTATGCTGCTTGATGATTAGTTATCCAAATCTGCTTAATTAATCTTCCCGAAATTAAGACGAATTTCGGAATTTCGGTTGACATTTCATGAGTTAGCCCACCTACAGTACTTATGTAGTATGAGTTTTTTCATCGATTTTCAATGCCTTCATAAATATATTTTACAGAAAAAAACGAGTAGAAATATTCATCCTTTTACTTATTTAGTGGAAAATTACGTCTTCTTCAAATTTCATACTTGAAAGAAGGGTGTAATTGGGTTTTAAAAAACTTTTCAATTCGCAAATAAATTTGATCCCGACCTGCCGTTGCACATGCATTCGGGGTTTCCAAACTACTAGCTCTATATTTCCCGTGTACGGAAAGTCATACATTTCTATAGTCTATTCCAAGAAGACTGTATGAGGTTCGTAAAATTTAGTAATGGATTGGAGCCATATTCTAAACTTAACGTGCAAATTTAGGTAATGTAGAGGAACGATATTTTATGAATGGACGTTTCACGGTCTTCAAAATTGTCATAATCAGAAACTTTTTCAAAACCAAATGTTACCCTTCTGTTAACCTAAAATTTGAAGGTTTTATCGATTTTTTTCACTTACTGTATCCCGTCCCATATAACTGACGAGAAGTTATCGAAAACAACGTTCGCTCGTCACTTTTTCTTCTGAATATAGCTATGGGGATTTCCACAACATTAATCGATATAATAAACAGCCATGGAACCTTCAAAATAATGTTAGAATTCAGATTTACAGAACGGCATATGCAAATGGCCAGATAGTTGGGAGATGGGCCGATTGCACATTCACTGACACTGGGTCAGTACGAAAGCGTTTGTAGTGAGATTTAGATTTATGACGTAGATTTATGTATTTGTTTCTGTCTCATTTAGCCTCATGATTTTCGTCATATTGATTGATGACTTCAGCGTGGAGAGCCTGAAATCAACATCAAATGCCGAACCGAAGAATAACTACTTAACATCCGACGTATTCGGATGACGACAAGGGCGTCCATCGTCATTGTCCGGTAACCTTTATTCAAGGATGACGAAGTGCTGAAAGCTACGGCAGATACCGACGTTCAATGAAGCACGAAACTCTTTGAATCTGACTACTGAGACTTAGGACTGATCATTAATATGGGGAGAACAGTGATGGTCTGTTAATCGGCACCAGCTAAAAGTGAAACGGCTCCCGGGTACAATGTGCCAATATAACGTATCTCACAGCCGTAGATAAATTCGCGAATGTTTGGAGCACAAACTCAGGAAATATCAGAATCTACAACGCATTTGCCAGTCGCAACTGCAAAGACAACCATACATTCACTTATTAGCAGCATCGTTTTTAAAGTCGCTGCGGCAACCTCCCCAACATGAAACTGAGGATGTAAGACTCTTTTTTAAGGGGCGTGTAGGAGGATAGCGCACGAGAGCCAAGTACGAATGCCCAGAAACCAAATAACCTTTATCTTAGTTACCTCCAATCACAACTAAGTTTGAATGGGAGGAGAGGATACCCGACATTCAGGTCATGGAAACGGCAAACGGGTTTGCTCTGGTTGGTCACTTGCGGATCCATCAGATTGCGGACGTTGAACTAGTGTTTGGACTCCGATCAACTGACAATACGAACACCGCTGACAGAAGCGAACAGGCGAGTTCCAGGTAGCAGTTCAGAAGACGAAGATACGACCACTGGAACAAGAAATTTATTGGCCTGACGTTTCGGGTTCTTACTCAAATCCATCATCAGAGACAGTCGCAAGTAAAGGTGATGGTGGCACAAGGAGTGCAGTAGTTATAGCACGTGGCGGCTGTGGGATCATACGCGCACTGTAATTAACAGCTCTCTCAATCAACACTGGGGTCGTAATTGATGCGGTAGTGGCTTGTCAGTCCGAGTCCGAGTCGTTAATGGCCGTGATTTCGTCATCCGTGCTGGATGCTGGTGTGACGATTGCTCGGCAAAATGGCTTACTGTCACTGGAATAATCGTTCGCCCGCGCCCTCCTTACGTGACTGATTCCCCTGCCCAGAGAAAATCTCAGCACGGAATATGGCACCGGGAGGTCATTGCGCTTGTTGATGGATTGCGGGTCTGAGAAGCATTACTCGAGCAGCTCGCGGCTCACGCTGTCGTCACCCCTTGCGAGGATTTCGGCCTCTTCTAATTTGAAAAGATGGCCGGGTATCGTCGAATGTGCCGCCACCTGAGAGCTACCGTCTCCCCGCCTCATTGCTGCTGCTGCTTGTTCGGCAATTAGCGTACAGAGTAATCTCCCAGTTTCTCCGACGTAGTTGCTTTGTCCGCAACTACACCAGATCCGGTAAACGACTCTAGACGTTTTCTATCGTGGCAGTGGGTCTTTCGGCCTCATGACTTGACGCCTAATGGTTGCTTCCGGCCTGTATGCAACCCCAACTCCAAATGGAGTGAGGAGACGACTGACGGCTTCCGAGACGTTCTTCACGTACGGAAGAGCCTGCCAAAATTTGGGGCCAGTTGGATTTGGTCTCTGGTGTCGTTTTCGTATGCACTGGTTGGCAAAGTTGCGCGGGTGGCTATTGGCTCTCATTATCCGTCGAAGATATTTCATTTAAGCAACATTGTCTTCCATTTCACAGCACTGCGTCTCAACGCGCCGGTATAGCGCCCTCACGCAACTGCGTCTGTGACTGATCGGGTGGTTGCTATAGAAGTTCAGTATTTGCGTCGTATTTGTCGCTTTCCTGAACACGTTATCTGCGACTGTTCCTGATAATGGGTTCGAGTGAGAATCCGAAACGCCAGGCCAATAAATTTCTTGTTCCAATGGTCGCATCTTCGTCTTCTGAATACGAACACCTTCCCTGCTCACACTGATCCAGGGCTGTCGGAAACCACATGCGAATTTTGGACCCTGAACGTGCAAAAGAAACTCACTGTAATACATCGTAGCCCATGAATCCTTTGCACGACCGCACTGTACAGAGACACAAACACAGCACCTCTAAACGAGCCATACTGGCTTATTGTCTGCTCCGTCTGACAGCGCTCCGTCTGACAGCGCTCCGTCTGCACATGACGCGAGTTTGATAGAGGCAGACGTCACGCCAGCCTCTGCCTCCAATCTCATCACCATTAGCCTGACAACCTTAGAAAATGAACTGGTGTGTAGGAAAAGAAATCGTTAGAGGGAGGGTAGCCAATAGTGAAGAATCCATTGTCGCAGAAAGTCGGCTTTAAATACTGAAGCTTATATTGAACTTCAAGCCTACATCTCGATTTCCAGTTTGGCAACCGCAAATCTCAGCGCACTATTTCGACAAAAATCGCTGACTGATATTTTTCTCCGAAAAATTCATTCACAGTGTAAAGGTGGAAAATCTGTTGGAACAAAACTTACTGCGCTGGTTTTCCTGGCGGCGGGTGTGGTTCCAGTTTGACGAGGGCCATCGTGTTTGCAATGGTACGAACCGGCACTCCAGACATGAATGGCCACCCAAGGAAGACGGAAATGAGCGGAAAGGCAACATTGGTCAGAATGTGATCCATGATAACGGGACTGGGTTTCTTGGCTTTGGGCTTCAAGGCGGTGATGCTTTAATACAAGAATCGTTAAGTTAATTAAAAAAATTTCCCACATTCTGCTTACGCAGAACCAAAAGAACCACCCATGCTAAGCAAACGACCGAAATACACTCGTAAAACACATGTATGGACTGCACTTTGTGTCGATAATCGTTAATAAATGACCATTTTTTAATACTTGAACTCGTTACAGGAACCCACATCATTACAGAGTAGATGAAACAGTCTTCTAGCATTCTTGTTGTCCCTTCATCAGTAATAACTTAAATGAGTAAACTCGTTCGCGTAGGTCAGTTTGTAACGGAACCTCTGTCAGGTGTCAACATTTTTGTGCAGCAAGTTTCCTGTCATTACGATATCCACGGAGAACTCAGCTAATCTGTAATCAGTTAGTGTTATGAGACAGTAAATGCCACAGAAGCCGAATAGCAAACCAAAGCCACCATTGAAGCATCAGTCATTTTTGGTAAGTTTCATCAGTAACCAGTTGGAGGTGCTTATTCCAAAGAGAAGCCTGAGAGGCTGACTTAGGCAGTACTAGTCACTGTCGAGGCCAGGGCGCGTGTTTAGTATCAATTCACGTTTTGTGTGTAAGTGGGTGTTCAGGTAGAGGTACACCGTGTAAAAAAACAGGTCATTCCGTGAGCCTAGGTCGTGCAGGGGTTGGTCCGCACTGCCCTTAGATGGCATCCAACTCTCGCCCATGACCACGCGAAATTGCGCTTTGTTCAGTGATCACGTGCAGGTAAGCGCCTCGACTGACTCCCCTGCTATCCGCAAAACCAAAACCCCCTACGAATTCAACGACGGCGATTCCGTAAGAGGCTCAACTCATTGTCGTGGCCCATACTGGACCCATACTCGGCTGTTTAGCAATCGTATGAATCTCAACGTGAAACGAAGGCAAACTGTCAAAGATAATACAACTACCACCAGTCCCATTCTATACGGAGAGGGCAAGGACAAACTACCAGCTCAGACCACCTCTATGTGTATCTACTCCTTCACCTGCTCCTGTGGGGCAGAATATATTGGTCGCACGAGCCGGCGTTTATCCAAAAGAATGAAAGAACATCTCCCAGCATGGTTAGGAAAGGGACAAATTAAGAACATCAACAGCTCGACCCTCGCGCACATGGTGGACACAGGCCACCGTGTAGACGCCACAGAGGCCTTCAGAGTGATCTACAAGGTCCCATCAAGCTATCCAAAACTGCTTGGGCAACGCTTGTTGGCAACGGCAGAGGCGGCTGCAATTAGGCTACGCCGGCCGGTCCTATGGGCGCAGAAGAATTTCGTGCAGGCCCCACAGTTACCATGGGCCAAAGCCACCAAGCCAGACACCCGCATGTAACTGCATTCGCCGGGACCCACCTTCCCCCTGGCGCCGACTGGAATTATGGTGTCTCACCCTCCCCCTCCCCTGCCCTCCCCTATCTACCCGTATCTTTTGCATTCATTACTTCAATAGCCATATAAATGTACAGGCCTGAAGAGAATTTATCGAAAGCAAACGTATGCTCGCCAAATTGCCTTTTGAATTTTACAATGGGAATTTTCGCAACTACTGAGACGTCATAGAAAAAATAGATTGGTGTTGTCTACTCCATCGTTCTAAAAGCTTTTGTTCGCCCAAGTCGTCAGTACTGGGACTGGTTTGATGACGATGCCTGGAAAGTCCGCCATCTGCCCTCTGAATAAAACAGGTTGCAGCAGACCTGTGTCAACAACAACAAGTAACGACGCAAATCAAACAGCACAAAGTGGAGGCAGGAGCCTAGTACAGCAGAGGGTCAGATGTGGTTGCGTAGCCACGCCTGAGGTAGACTAACTTCAGCCACCTGCAATACGGGGCCGGTAGTAATAGGGGTTTGCAGGTGGGGTCGCGGAGCGCACAGGTGACGAGGTCAAGCAGTTGTACGCAAAAGAAAAAGCTATTGGGAATGCGCAGCTGTTCTTTAAGTGGTGGACAAATAGTTGCCCTAACCATAACCCCTAACCCCAATCATTAACACCAACCCCAGCAGTACTGTGTCCATCATGTGGGGTTATATGGCCACATTTTACCTAGCAGAGTTTGAGAAAGATGCAAAATGCCTGGCCGCCCTGCAGGGTTGATTAAACTCAAGAGTACGCAGACCACGTCCAGCAGTACTGCCTGTGGTCTCCAAGTCATGCAAATTGCGTCACTTCACTGTTTCGACAGAACAAGTGTCCGGGCGGTAAAATCTCAAATTCTGGACGCTCGCCCATGCATTTCAGAAGGTTCACAAAATGTCCGTCCACCATATCCGACAAAGCCACCTGCGTACTCCCTCAAATGGTCAAAAAACAGACTCCGACCACCCCCCCCCCCCCTCCTGTTGGGACTATTAAAGTCATCCAACAGATGTCCAGTGAAAAGTACCAGGCGTTGCCTCACTTCCATCTCTAATCTTGTAGCGGCTAAGCGGTAATGGTGTACGCTCAGTACGCCACAACTTCAGGCCATATCCCAAGTCTTTAGAGGCAGGACGCCATTTGGTTAGGACACTTTATTCTGTACAGAATAGTGAAGGAGAAAGTTGGCAACCGGACGAGGATGCGTCCGGCGCCGCGGAGGCGGCGTCCGCGAGATCGACGAGCCCTGTGTCGCCGAAGGTCGCTGCGTCTATTGTTCTGGACTGTTCGCGCCTGTCTTACCAATCAGCAATAGGAGTTGCCTTGATTGGCTTCGAGCCCACGCGAAGGTAGTGGCAAGCCTCGCGTGGTGCAGACCGTGAATTGAAAAGAGACAAATCGAAGCCGGGCTGACGTGCGTGCCATAGCAGGCTGTCGCTAGGACGTAGGTGCAGGCGCTAGCGAGAGGCGCGACGTAGCCATTATGGCTGTCCACTACAATCTCTGAGTATGAAGACCCTCAACACATAGAAAACTCATTCTCAGTATTTCAGGATATTTTTACACCAAAACAATTCCCTCCGTCTTTGATCACGCCACTACCGCTAGTTATGTAAGCACAAGTGGAAACTGCAATTCTGTGATAATCACAGGCGTATATCCGTCCACAACTTTGCAGGCAAAATCCCCGCCCAATTACTTACATAATCGACTGAACCCTAACCCGGTGCAAGGTCTTCTCCCAAAACTCATAGGGGATTCTGAAGTAAGTGCAAGATCAAATACAGGATATTTGCCACCCGTCAATTACGAGGAAATATCAAGAAATTCAGTCAAACTTTGGCAATGATCGTGTCTAAAGTGATCGCATCTCAACTCTCTGAGGTAAAATTATTGTAGATAAAGCACCAGACAGTCTACAGCGGTCGTTTGTCAACTCTCTGAGTTAAGGTCATTGTAGATAATGCATCAGGCGTCCACAGCGATCGCTTCTCGACTCTTTGGGCGAAGGGTATTGCAGATGAAACGTCAGACCGTCTACACCGTTCACTTCTCAACTCTCTGAGCTCCTATCTGTGCAAACGGTCTACAGGTGAAACAATAAACCGGAATAATAATGCCGGGTTAATACCTACTTTAATGCGTATAGTAGGTATTCTTTATAGGCTTCAGATGCTTAGGGGCCGTCACCCGGTCCGTTATGGAGCCAGCAGACAGTTTATTGGTTTTTACTGTACTTTTTTCCACTGCAAGCGTCCAATAGTAAGTGATTGCGAATTCATTTCCGGTTCTATGAATGGTTTTCCAGGCAGACTAAATGCAAAGCTGTAACCTTAATGTACTCATTCTTGGACCAATATAACATCTATCTCATGGCTGGGGCAAGCGCCTGAATCGGTGCGGGCTCGTCGTGTGGTTTTTCTGGGATTTACTGACTGATTATCTTCAACTAAAACTGAGGCTTTTGTTATCTTCAATCTGTAAAGCCGTTTAATTTAGGTCAGGATCGTCGTGTGACTTGGCAAAATCAAAGAAGTAGGCGGCTGTCTCCTCTCGAAAACAACGTCGTTACTCCAGTATCCATCAGCAAGTATAGACCTGTAATTTCGTGGCTTGATAGGCAGAGTTTGGTTCGCCTCAGCCGCTGGTCAGACTGTAAAAGGAAAGTGGTTGATCATTCAATTCCCCATATTTTCGGTAATTTCCTTCGTCACCTGGCGGACAAACTCTCCGCCGCACGGAGAATAGGATTAGGCTGGAAAATGTCGCGTTTCTAAACTTTGGAGATGGAAAAGGTAGTCAGACTGCATAACGCTAGAGCCTCCCTTGCCATCACAAATGCAAATAAATATTTGTTGTAATTACTGCTTTCTTGCATTGAAAACAAAAAATGGCGGCATGAAGACCAAGTATTTAAGTAGTAGACGAGAATAGACTTTGACGAACCTGTTAAGCATTGTTTCGCAAAAAATTAGCAGCGTAAAGAAGAGTCCGATGACGGCCGAAAGACCGTGGAATGCAGGCGCTGAGATGGCACCGAAGTCATTTACTGCGGACAAGTTCGCAATTCTTATCCATGAGGAGACTGATATGTCGTTGAATTTTGGTATGTTCAACGTCGGTAGCTGGTAGTTGCGGAAGAAGATGCGTTCCATAACAGTCACAAAAATCATGCCCAGGGGTACATTGAAAGCCCCAACCCAGTACCGGGCCTGCAAGAGAAAAGGCGCTGCTAGATTGCTTCATTAGTCAATTTGAAGAAAAAGAACCATTTAGACTTCCGGTGAATTAAGAAATTGACCGGCTAGATTTTGTGTGATTATAGCCAAGTGATCGGACAGGAAGTCTTACTGACAAAGGGGATAGATCCTGAAACGTCTATTTATGGTCTATTCGCCCTCACAAACCAGCCAGCCAATTCCAGATGCTGATAGACTCGCAATTTAAAGTCAGATTAGTTAGTTGACGGGTACGTATTTCAAACACTATCACTTCAGCTACTAGTTCACATATTACTGGCCGCGATCGGCGATATTCGGGTCATATGGTGGTGGCATTTTCCCTACCGACATATCATGTGAGCTATAACTGGTCTGATGGGGGAGATGAGACCCATGAAAGGATTGGGGAAAGTCTGCTTTTGCAGTCAAATGAATGTTATTCTGGTGTGGGAACGTGTCACTCACATCAAGGTTGTACAGTAGATGTGCTAACTCATGAAATGTCAACCAAAATTTCTAAATGCGTTCTCGTTTCGAAAAGATAAATTAAGTAGCGTTGTAAAACTAATCATGATGCAGCATAAATCTATAATGGTCCAGTTACCTCGGGTTGTTGGCTTTCGAAAGAACTTATTTTCGGCTGCATGCAAGATCTATACTCTGCAAAAAATGACTATTTAAGTAACATGCCATTTTCTTATTGATTTTCGATGCTCTTAAAAATTCAATTATATTTCATAGAAAACATGCATGAAAATATTCATTCTTTTAATTATTCGGTAGAAAATCACGTCTTCTTCCAATTTCATACTCAAAAGAAGACTATAATTCGGTCTTTAAAAAGTTTCTAATTGTGAGATTTTTTAATACCGTTAAATGGACGTTCATGAAACGTCATGTATCTGCATTTACGAATGTGGCTTGTAAAGTTAACAATATTGCTCAAATCCACTGCTTAATTTTATGAACCTCATATGGTCTCCTCTTAACACTGTGGAGAAATGCATGGTTTTCCGTACATGGAAAATATACAGCTTATAGTTTTGAAACCCTGAATGCAAGTGTAACAGCAGGTCGGATTCAAAATTATTCGGGAATCAGAAAAGTTTTTTTTAAAACCGATTTATACCCTTCTATTGAGTATGAAATTGGAAGAAGACGTGATTTTCTACCGAATAAGTAAAAGAATGAATATTGTTATGCATGATTTCCATGAAATATAATTGAATTTTCAAGGGCAGCGAAAATCAATGAGAAAATTGCATACTACATAAGTAGTCATTTTTTGCAGAGTATCGATCTTGCATGCAGCCGAAAATAAGTTTTTTCGAAAGCCAACACCCTGAGGTAACAGGATCATTATAGATTTATGCTGCATCATGATTGGTTTTACAGCACTACTTAATTTATCTTTTCGAAACGAGAACGCATTTCGAAATTTTGGTCGACATTACATGAGTTAGCGCATATACTGTACGGTTACGCCAATAGATATGAGATCCTGCTGAACTCACTGACGGATTTTTCGACTGTACTCGACGCCGACCTTCCCTCTGTGACTATACAACGCTGTGCTTTTGTAGAAGTCTCAACGTCCTAACTAATCTTGACGAACGGATTACGGCAGATCAATGTATTCGGTGAATGCTTGTTTTCACATCCGGTAGTTAGTTTCTCACCCCCATTTGTCCCAGTCTTCTTCTCCTCTAAGAGAATCCAAATAAAGATAATGACTTGCAGGCGTAGAAACGACCCAAGTCAATTCGGACCATTTTCCCACTATACAAACTGTGAGTCACAGTGGAGTTTGACAGCCATCCCTCTTACCGGTCGTCTTCCGGGACATACTGCTAACGAAGTTGGATTATATGTCCCGAAGAAGTGCTGGTTCATCTGATTGTGACCGTTAGACTAATGCACGCAGCGGAAACAAGCAGAAGCAATTCCCCATTCCTATTGAATGGCGAACTCACCAGACAAAATAGCTTTAGTTACAAGAGAGTTCGGTCTATGCAAATTTGACACAGTAGGTCTCAGCGAGGCGCGCTTTTGAAAGGAAGACAATCAGACTCAGTGGGTGTGATATATATCCCCTGGAGCGAACTCTAGAGGGGACGTGGTGGAACGCTTATTTTTCTTTCGTCTTCAAGATAGAAATTGTGAAACGAATATCCTGCCTCCCACAGAACATAAGCTATTGTGAAGAAGGAGACACGACCGCTGGGACAAAAGCTTTATTCGCCTGACGCTTCGGATGCCTGCTTGAACCCATCATCAGAGACAATAGCATATACTGGTTGTTCACGCACAAGGGGCTGCCGTATTTATAGGATACAGTCGCCATGCTATCGCACACCTATATATATTTACAGCTCCACCTCCCCATTCATCAGGGATCGTTGCACGTGGTGTGATGACTGTTTGATGGCCGACATTCGCGTCGTTAACTGCTGCAATTTCATCACGTGTGTTGGATGTTGGTGTGATGATTGTTCGACCATCTGACGCACCAACCTTGGAGTTGGGAACAGTGTTCCCCTGTGCGCTTCCCGAGTGGCTAATTACTTTGTCTAGGTGAAGTCTCAGCACCGAGTATGGCCACACATTCATATTCGACGAGGCCGAAATTCTGGCCAAGGCGACAACTGCGTGAGCCGCGAATTGCTTGAATCATGGTTCACTGGCCCCCAGTCCATCAAAAAGTGCAACAACCTTTCCCTACCATACTCGATGCTGCGACTTCACCTAGGCAGAGGAATTAGCCACGCGGGGAGCGCACATGTGAACACTGTTCCCAACTCCAAGTTTGGTGTGTCAGATGGTCGAGCAATCATCACACCAACATCCAACACACGTGATGAAATTGCAGGGATTAACAACGCGATTGCCGACCAGCAAACAGTCATCACACCAAGTGCCACGATCCCTGATGAAGGGGGGGGGGTGAGCCGTGAATATTCATATGTATACGGTAGAATGGCGACTGTACCCTATAAATACTGGAGTCCCTTGTGCATGAACTACCCGTATGTGCTTTTGTATCTGATGATTGTTTCGAGCAGGAATCCGAAACGTCAGGCAAATAAAGTTCTTTTCACAGCGATCGTGTGTCCGTGTTAACGACTGCTTCCAGGGGCTCGTATCTTTGCATGTATTTGGCAATTAGCTATTGTCTCAAAAACATGAGGTTCCCAATCTACCGAACGAAATTATCCACAAGCATCGTTGCCTACGCTCCCAGATGTCGGCCATGACGATGCAAATGGGGAGTTCTAGAAAGATCCGCAGGCCCTTATCGTGTTTGGGCCGAAGGCTATTAAAAACGATCGTCCTCCATGACTTTAATCTCCATGCAGGCAGAGTAGGTCATATGGGGGCGGCGCTAGGCCGTTATGGAGTAGGTACCTGCGATGGCAATAGCCTTCTATAACAGGCACGTAAATACCAAAACATTCTCGACGTCTTCTTCTTCTGCCTTCCAGCTTGCGATGATACGAACTGGACAAACCCTCATTCGCGATACCTGTGGCTTCTGGGGTAAGAGCCGTAGCAGATGAGATCAGCGAGGTGTGCGGCAACTAAAACAGTTTGCGGCCGCGAAGTGTTGGACACACCGTGTAGACTACATATGTCCTCCAGATCTCCGATACCGAGAATGTATTCAGCCCATCCTACGTGTCATTCCACAGATACGTCAGAGCGGCCCAAGCAGATTGCGGCGATGCTGGCGTGTATATTATAGCAACTAACGTTAAGACCACATTCGTAAGCATGGTTTGCTGTTGTTGATCCGAAAGGACTTAGATTGCAGATTTTAGAGTGAAGTCGGGCCCTCGACGAAGATTAGGGGATGTCCGGAAAACCATTTAACCAGAGTAAAGTTGTGGTTGCCTATCACGGCATCAATAACTTTGGCGGGATATTGGCATTGTGAATTTTTGGCAGGCACCAGAATCAAGCCAATACAAAACCTTAAAGTTTGTGATATTCTAGTAAGTCGCTGAAAACTCATCTCGATCATTCAAATATCTATGGATATATCCAAAAACAATGGCTCCTTGAGACATGGTGACTAACAACCATGCGCACTGATCATCAAGTGGTGTCCTCGTTTTCTATATATAGTTTAAATTATTCATCTTCGGTCGCTAAATTTCCCCAGGAAGGTGTTCAGCCATCTATGCCCATCAGTGTTGTGTAAAGTGTCCCGTCAGAAAATGGACTACATTTGGATGCTGTGAGTTACCACCCACGGTAATAAAGAATGATTCAGTTTGTAAACAGATTAAGGTGAGCAGGAGTCGTACAAACAAAGTATCATTGAGCACGCTTAACGGAAGCCGCAGAGGATCGTAGTCTTAAAGAAAGACAAGCATTTCGTTTAGGGAGTTTTTCATCTTGCCTGCACCTTGTATGGATGGGGACCATGACTGCGACGAATGCTGTGAATACGATACATTTCGTGAGATGCGATTCACTACAGTGATTGAGGGGGTCCTATATCCCACCCAACAGGTTGAACGATGTAGTAAACTGCAGTCAACTTCGCCAGAGTTTATTGCTCGATTAATGGCTGCCGATTTAGTTTACCAGTCGAGTAGGCGAGCGGATAGGCCAATGACGCATCTCGTGTTTCAGAAACATTTGAACATGTTAGGAGGACATGACGATTGTTGAACGAAGTTAAAGGTGACAGTCAGTCTTTTGGTCTATGCGAGAATCTCAATGTGTGACTGGAGGATGCGACCAGAATTGGAACAAAATACCAGAATGTCCGCGCCGTCGGCGCTTGTCCTCTACCTTCTGATGTCAGTACCTCAATCTAGATGTAGAAATCCTTCGCTGGAAAAATCAGAACGTTGAAAATTTAACCACTGGGTGTGCGCATTCGGGGGTTAGATGCTTAAATAACATTTGTACTGAAAAAAGAACAGAAGTAAGATAAATTGACTTGCCGTTCGTCGAATGTAGTGGCTGCGTTTGAAGCTAGCGATGTAACTACAAAAGATGACCATCCAGAAGGCAAGACACATGTTTGCTGCAGCCGTTGACGGTATATTCGTGGAGGTCCCATTTACGAAAGCCTCTTCTGTGTAAGGAATGACCTGAAAGTGAATTCCGCACAAAACATCCCCATTATCGGCCAACCTAAATCCCAGCAAATTCAGCGTAAGGAATTGCTAGTCTGCCAATTTCCTCAGGACTGGGGTCCAAGGAGAGGCTTTAGAATGAAACAAATATGCATGATTATAACCTACTCAAATAGGTATAGTAGATATTATTTCTAAGCAACGGATACTTTGGTGCCTTCTCCTGATTGTTACCTAGACAAATACAATTCATGTAGTGTTTTTTATTAATAATTCGACAAGGCGGCTAGAAGCCTGTCAAATTATAATCCGTCTCCTGAAATGATTTATCGCATGATTCAATATAACAAAACTCTGCTGAGCGATCCTTTCTCCTTATGATCGCGTAAAGGCGTTTCATGCCTACTGCGTAAAGGTAGAACAAACTTGATAACTTTTTTAATAAAGAAACCACGCACACAATGTCCCAAACAACATGCTGGGGAATAAAAAGCCCGGCCACTAGAGTTTACCGGAACAATAAGGAGGAACAACTTTTCGGTTCACTTTAAACGTAGTCTCCCAGGCAACTTTGGAGGAAGTTGAGGAGGAAACTGAAAAATGAATTTTTAGATTATTCCTTCACACCTGGCCCTCAAAGGCAAATTAGGAGGAACTTGACGTTCCCCAAATAACTGTCGACGTCTTACTAATAAAGTAGACATCAAAGGAGTTGTAGGACATTGCAGTTTCTGATTCAAACATTTCAGTTGTTACCAACGTCCCTTTGGGCACTCATCTACTTCAGCTGAAATCCGAGATGAGATTTAAATTCGTACTACCACAGGGTTTGTGTGAGAAACCCTCAGCCGAAATTCGGAGGACCGCGAACAGACTAGTGCGAATTTTGCATTGTATGTAAATACGAGGTGAATTTAATCTGTTCATTTATAAACTACGTTAGACAAAATCCTGGACTGACTATTGATGCTATTTACTTCGCATGTACACTTGCTTACCTTAAACAGGGCAAACAGTGCCTTCAGAATGAAGTAGAATGCAACAAAACTACTGAAGAGTTCTTCCAACGATCTTCTAGCATATTTTGCCAGGTTGGAGAAATTTAACCCGATGAAGATAAGACCATACATTGACGTGTAGACTCCGATCCAGAACCGAAAGTTAGAGAAGGGGATCTGCAGACTGCGTGAAAGCTAAATGTAACAGAAGAAATACAGTTCTGTAAGTTGCTTGTGATGTTAGACTACAATTCGTCCTCCAATTTAGCTTTGCTCATGAGACAGAGTTGTCAAAATGAATCCAAAGACACGACTTTTTACCCACAGTGCAAAGCTGTACGGGTTGGCTGACGCCGGGCACGCTCTCCGTCCGGCCAGCCGGATGACTACTTAACCCATATAGATGACACTGTAAAAAAATTGATTTGGATATCTGACATGCATAGTTTGGCTGTTGCGAACGCTGAGGTTCACCAATGCCCAACAAAATAGGCCCAGCAGCGGCCGCCGAGTGAATATGGCTCACTGGTGAGGTTGAGGAATGTGATCATCCAGTTGTGCTTTTATACCTAATATTGAATAACTCGAGCACTTTCGTCGATTAAATTCACGTTGCAGATGGAATCGGCCGCCTCGCTTCCTTGCTTAGATGACCGTCTAAACAGGAGACCCGACGGAAGCATCTGAAGGAGCGCCTTTCGATAACAAACTTGGTCTGGACAATACACGAGCGTTGCTAGTTTCGTACTCCTCCAACTAAAACGAAATCTAGTCAGGTGTTTGGCACAAAGAATGAAAAAAATTGGTTCAGCTGATGGTATCGAGGAGGAGCTTAGAAAAATCCAGGACTTGCTTTGCAAAAACGGGTATTCTGGCAGGTTCACTGCAAAAAACATTGCCGAACGACCCGCAAAACCCACAACACTGACCGCCGAAAAGAAAACTTTGTTCCTCAAAGTCCCTTTTTAAGGAGAGGCTGCGAGTGAACTCCTAAGAAGACGCCTTGATCATGCTGTTTCAAGAACCTTCCCAGCAGCAAGGGTTCGCATATCATTCTCTACTAACCCCATTTTACGCGAAGAAGGCATGAATAGGCTGTCACCTCAGACCACCTCAATGTGCATCTACTCATCCTCATGCTCCCCTAGAGCAGGTTATATTTGGTCGTAGAGTCGGTGACTTTCCAAAAGAATACGAGAGCACCTCCACGTATGACTAGCAAAGGGTAAAACTAGGAGAATAGACAACGCCATCCTTGTGCAGTGGATTCAGGCCATCGTGTGAACCCCTCTGAAGCATTTCGTGTGATCTATAAGGTCCCATCGAGCTACCCTAAGCTACTGGGCCAGCGTCTGTTAGAAACAGCAGATGTGGTCGCCATCAGGTTACGAAAGCCAATCTTATGCGCACAGAAGAACCACGTTCAGGCTCCGCGCTTACCGTGGCCAAAGGCTGATTAACTACATATAACTTCCTGCGCCCTTCCGCTATTGCCTAGCCAGTATTTTAAAACTGACTTTTATCGATTTTTTCAACCACTGTACTCCGTACCCACATAACTGTACTGGCCTGAAGAGAAGCTATCGAAAGCAACGTTAGCTCGTCACTTTGCCTTTTGATTCTTGCAGGCAGTCGCTTGCCGACTTGCAATTATGCAGAAAGGGTATCCACAAAGACACGAGTGACCGCGATGGTCACTTCTGACTTATCAGCCGTCTCCATCTATGCTAAAAAACATATATCCCGAGAAACTTGGTCGGGAATACTTCGTGTTATTTGAAGAGGAAAACATGCTTATCGTGCAGACTTTTAGACTGATTCTACAGATCCTCTTCAGAGACAGTGACCTGTAAAAACATTTTATTCGTAAGTGCCTCCTGTGCGTATGCTGCATCTGCCTCTAACGCATATGTCACTATATAAATCACTAGAGTATTTCTTTCGTATAAGTACAGTATGCGAACATACATCTCCAAAGATAATCAGCCACAGGCGTTCACACCTCTAGATTCATCCAATAAACTGACAAGTCCGACGCTGGCAGACTTTCAGCTGAGAAATACACGACAGTTTAGCTGTTGCAAACGGTGAGGTTCACCAATGTCCAACAAGATAGGCCCAACAACGGCCGCCGAGTGAATATGGCTATAGGGATACAGCTTCTCCTATGTGTGACTACTTTATTAATACTTTCGAATCTACTCATCGTCTTCCGATGACAAGACGAAGTCCAGATGACTGTAGTTGGGAGCGGGTGAATTGACGTACAAAGTTAAGCAGCCCGCCTACGTTCGCCTCACATGACATGGTGCATAACTTTACACACATTGGACTCCATTTTAGGGGTGTCTTAGGTCTCATAAAAGTGGGTGGTGCCATGAAGGCCACATAGGAAATGAGCCTCAGTCTGCCCCACGTTTAAAGGAACCCTTAGTAATCGCATCAGTTAGTAGCCTCTCAGGCCACTATCGAAAGCACGTCTTGATGGTTGTAATGCGTATGTGCTTGTCTCTACTGAAGAATTCATTGATTTGCAGTAGGGAGGGATTCCTGCGCAACATCAGTCTCACGCATCTTTCCCTTTCCTTTTCACCACTGCCCTATTGAAAGTGATAGTAGGCACAGCGGCTGACGAGCCTTGGAAGTCTCCGCCTGTGATCTGTTTCACGCAGTTACGACAGCGTGAATGGGGCTTGCGCAGGCCTAGCGTAGGCCGATAAGCTCACTGTCGATAGAAGCGCAGAGGCGAGTCCGGAAGAATAATATGCGGTCACTGGAGCAAAAAGTTTAATGGCCTAACGTCTCGGATTTCCACTCGAACGCATCAACAGAGACAGCCGCAGATAAGGGTAGTGAAAGCACAAGGAGTGCGGTATTTATAGTACATAGCCGCACTATAAGTGGCAGTTCTCTTGATCACGCTTATGGAGTGACGCTCAAGCAATCCTAGAGCCGCTCGCGCGTGAAGCGCTCAGACTGGCACCAAGTAATTGTGCAGAGTAAATGATTCCTGTTGCTGTTCTGCTACTTCGCCTAAACGGAACCCTGTAGCAAAATTGTGGTGGTTGGTGTACGACTATTATCACAGCTGCAGCAGACTTTCAATAATGCCAAACAGAAGATCACGTTGGTAGGGGGCGCTCACCGATCGTTCTTACGGAAGTCACTCGTTCCGTTGTGCCTTACGGGCTGTCTCTCGAGCTCAACATACTGCCTTTATCACGCGGCACTGTGCGGCTGCTGTTTGGACTTGAGAGAGAGAGAGCCCGTAAGGCACAACGGAACGAGTGAGTTCCGTAAAAATGATCGGTGATCGCCCCTCCACCATTGCATTTTCCCGATCGAAAACCGACAGGGCAAGGGGCTCGTGGCCCAGTGATTAGAGGCGTGGACTTCCAAAAAACAGGTCGCGAGTTCGGGTCTCAGGTGTTCCACACTTCGGGGTTGGGTATGACTGGGTGACGACGGCTAATAAGCCAGAAATGGCCATTCCAGTTTCCCTTGTCTTTGTTGGTAATAACATATTCCCTAAAAGATCTTGTGACTAGTCAAAAATATAAAACTGGTTCCAGGAATTTGCGACTTCGCCGATAATACATCAAAGACGATCAGATGGACTTAATTCATAGTAGTCCTAACTCCACCCATCCAGGTAAATATCTAATTTTGAAACGGCGACCGATGGACAACCGCATTTTCTATATTTTTGTGTGTTATTAAAAAAGATAGGTTAGAGCGTTCGATCGCTAAAGAAACCGCGTTCGAGACTCAGGTACGGCAGAAACCTAGGTTTAGATAAGGACGGCTGATGACGACCATGAACCAAAATTAACATCGCCGCCGCTCCCTGGAAGTTACCGTTGTCCTTGTCGAAACTCCTTTCAGTGCATATTCCGGGTCATTATATGAATATCTGAAAGGGGTGCACAGTGGGCCTCAACAGGACGAGCGTGTACCGCAACCCGATAGGGCAACGGACTTCTAACATACTAATGGCAATAATGACTGATAGAACGAATGGCCGAAGAACACATGTTCCGGGGCGAAATCAACCTGAATTTGGGTAATGCTGACTGCCGACGGCTAATAAGCCAGAAGTGTCCATCTCAGTCTCCCTTGTGTCTGTCGAACCTCCTTTTTTATAGCAACCACGCCTCTCGCACAAAAGCAATTGCGTGAAAACCGTGCAAAAATACATCGCACAGAGCCAGTTGGCAAGAAGGCCGAAGTTCACGTTTAACGGAAACTCTTCACACTTAACAAATACCTTGGCAGTTTTGCCGACGAAGGTATTCGACAACCCAGGACAGCCAAAACTGCATTGCTGGTGTGCCAGAAGCCTCGTTAGATGGACGAGCGGATTTGAGATTGGAACCACATAAACACACCCGAAACCACAATCTGTGGGAAATTCATGTATCTTGAAGACTCAACACCCATCAATCAGAAATCTGGTGTAATTTATTGGATAGAATGTAAGTTCTGTCAAACAAAGTTTAATTGAGAAACAAGTAAATGGATTTACGCGAGTTTGCACGAACATGAGCTGGTTGTGAAACAGAAAGATAAACTTACCTTTGTAAGTGCTTACTCATCCTCGTCGAACAAAACTTCAACTTCGAATGTGTGAAAGTCTTGCGTAAGCCAAATGACCGAGATTTGCCTCTGCCGTAGGTAGTCTGGCACTCGACTGAGCACTCAATCAATAGAAACATCGATCTCCCACCCGCCTATCAGGCGTTGCGCGACAAAGAAATAGCACAGCTGAAGGTCGTCCTCGGTGGAGGTGAGTTAAATATGGAGTGAGTTGTATAGTTCCTTTATTCTTTGACGATGGACCCACGTGATTGTTTCGAACATGGAAGGAAAAGACTGCTGGTCCCGGAGATCGCTCCCCGTATTTTATTTAAATTCCCAGACCTAGCGCGTTCTCTTTCATTCGGAAAATATATATGTATATGACAGCGGCTTATACTGTGCCATTACCAGTCGTACTATTGAAACGATTGTCGCCTTGGCAGTGGATAT
Organism: Spirometra erinaceieuropaei; assembly: GCA_902702965.1. Lineage (NCBI taxonomy): Eukaryota > Metazoa > Platyhelminthes > Cestoda > Diphyllobothriidea > Diphyllobothriidae > Spirometra > Spirometra erinaceieuropaei. The sequence goes on along the minus strand of CACRXP010000245.1, from coordinate 374,092 downwards.
ATAAGATGAATATATTCCGAAAGAGGTAAATCTAACGCTACGACCTCCCAGGCACCATAGTCAGTTGCCTATCGGGCTCATTCCCATGTGAAAACAATTCATTCAAGTTACAGACGTGTTAGAGCCATATAGTGCAAAAAACTTGTGACTACTTCGCGCACCCAGCCTCTGCATCCTAATGACAGGGTAAGCTGTTTTGCTAGAAGCGAATCGCCTATGAAATTCTCTTGCACCAGTTTCGATGCAGTCTGCTGTAGCCAAAGTGGGAACTCTGCCTCCATCTATGCACACGAACCCTGGATGAGTGCGAGAAGACTGAATAAACTACCTCAGGTATTTACGCTCACACTGGACGAGGGATATGCATTTACACGGCATACCGCTGCATTACAGGCGTTCACACAACAAAATGTGGCTGCGAACTGCTTAAGGCAGTGCATTCAGATAAGAACTTCACCAGTAAGCATACTAATTGGGGTAAAAATACAAAATAATCAAGAACAAGTGGAGCCAAACACAGCCAATCCTAACTAGATGGCGGGGTGCAGGAGACGCGTATCGGCTCATTCTTTAATCTACAATAATGCTTAACTTGGCGGAGTTAAAAAATTAGCTGGCCTATCATGTTGCACATCTGTTAGATGACAATGCGCAGAATCCGCAAATAAATTTGGCATGTTAAGCGTTTCTACGTTTCTAAAGTACAGTGAGTGACCGATCTCATGAAATGTTGACTGAAATTCTGAAACGCGTTTCGATTAGGAAGGATTACTTAGGCACGGTTATAATGCTGATTATCTTACGGCATAATCCTATAATATTTCGGACTCGGCAAGAGGTCAGCACTTGAATACACTGCTTGAATATCCCGTAGAAACCGTACTAGGTAAGAAATGATTACTTATGTAGCATGCATTTTCCGGCTGCTTTTCGATGGTCTTGTAAATTCAAATATATCTTATAGAAACCATAAACAAAAATATGCTTTTTTTCTGTTACTAAATAGAGAAGCACGCCTACTTTATATTTTATTTTATGAAAGTTTCTAATTATGAGATTTTTTAAGAATGCGCAATGTTCATTAACATAGTATCGTACCTTGCCGTTTACCACAGCTCCTCATAAAATGTGCAACATAGTCCGCATCCATTGCAAAATTTCATGGACTTTGTATGATATCGTTATAATGGCGTAGAAAAATATGTGATTTCCTTTTCGCGGAACGCATGCACCTTGTAGACTGAAATCACTAAGTACTAATGCAACGACTGATCAGGCTCCAAATTATTCGGCAATTAGTGATTCTCTATTAATTGACTGAAAGAGTGCATACTTTTGTTTATGGTTTCTATAAGATATATTTGAATTTGCAAGACCATAGAAAATCAACGGGAAAAATGCATGCTACATAAGCAGTCATTTTTTACCCAGTACGGTTTCTACGGGATATTCAAAAGCAGTGTATTCAAGTGCTGACATCCTGCCGAGTCCGAAATATTATAGGATTATGTCCCAAGATAATCCGTATTACAACCGCGCCTAAGTAATCCTTCCTAATCGAAAACGCATTTCAGAATTTCAGCCAACATTTCATTAGATCGGTCGGTCACTGTAGTTATCTTATTTCTGATACCTCTGCCTATATAGGTTTTTTGATTTCATCAGGAATTAATTCGAAGTTTGGGTAAATTATTCAGGGAATATAAATTCTCAGACTCAGTCCGAAGGTTTGTGGGTATCCTTCGACTTGTATACATCCACTTCAGTGGACTGATTATGTTGTATTAACACCCTGTTAATAGACAGTCAGTAGTATGTGGATGCCGGTTTGTTTGCCAAGACATCCCGCGTAGGTACTGATTGGAAGCCCAGAAACCTGCATAGCTGATTTTGTGCCGCTACATATTGCAGCTGAGGGCGGTTTGACTCATTAGTGGGTCTGTCAGCGTTCTCCATGTACTTGTTGGTAGAGACGTGCATTTAAATCTTCATATAAACTTTCGGACCGAGTCTAAAATATGTGTCCCAAAAGAATTGCTTCAAGTTCAAGTACTGATTCCTTAATGAAGTAAAATCAAAGCATTGAACATGGGATCATACACCGGAAATCACATGAAAAACGCTGGGAAATTGATTGTCGATCCGGCCCCCCTGCGGTAACGTCATGCAGCGACGCAAAACTAGCTATAAAAGTGTCTGAGATGTTGGTCCGCGGCCCTGCTAGAAATATGTCAAATAAGTTACTATTTATATAGTACTGACTGCCCGTTAACAAAATTCAAACCTTAGGCGGTTGATTCGCTAAAAGCGATAAATCACAGCCCAAAAACTTTGTACCAACGTTCGGTCCTAACTTGGTGTTTGTTCTCTAATAAAATATCCCAAATTCACACAGCATTTTCCGAAGCAGCTAAAAGTTCGATATATTCTTCTTACCTTTTTATATCGCATCTTTTTTATAAATCCTATATTTCCGGATCAGAAAGAGGAAATAACTTGGTGTGGAGTTTTTTGTAAATACAATAGCCCGACGTTTGTAGTAAATACATTGTTTTCGTTTTGCTGGCAGTGACATTGCCGCGACGCCAGATCATTTTTGTCCAACAGTCACGTGATCAACCCCGCACTGCCATTGTAAGGATCCATAATGGGCGTAACCTCATTCTCATAACCCGTCTTCTCATTTCCTCCCCACCCCCCCCCCGTCTCCCCAACATGACGGCTGTCCCGCGCGTTGCAGTTTTAATCACGTCCAACAAGTCTTCACTGTAATCTGAACTCGCTTGCTTACATGACTTCCCTCCCCTCGCCATGCGCACCCGCACATCAGACCAACAGTCCATGTTTCATTTTACCTATCACTTATCATTCAACTAGATCGATCTCTGATTGAACAGCTTAACTTGTCTAATAAATGCTCAGTTGTAGCACCCCAGCAGAACTGACGGACAGAAACCCCTTTGTTTTGATCGTGATCACTCTTTTGTAGATCGATCGTGAGGACTAATCACGCGTGTCCATCACCGGCGGCCGTCGATCCAATAAGTCCAATCTTCAGCATTTTTCCGCTTATCTGTTTTGTTGTACATTAGTTCCTATGTAGTTTACAGTTTCGTTTCTTCTCCCAGATTTCCAAACCGCGTTTTGAGTGTATCCTTGTACCTACCGAGTTTCTAATATTTTCGTTAAAGACTAATTTTATATCGTTCATTTTACCTATCACTTTTCATTCATGTAGGTCGATCTCTGATTGAAGAGCTTACCTTGTCCTGTAAATACTCAGTAATCGTGTGCAGTTGAATAAGAGGTCACGAAATTTTGTGACTTCATTATATTCATGTAATATAATTCTAAAATAATTAAATTATATCAAAATGCCGGCTTTCGAATGAATATCTTTCCGGCTGCATGCAAAAAAGTCATTCTTTAAAAATGACTACTTAAGTAGCATGCATTTTTCTCATTGATTTTCGATGCTCTTAAATACTCAATTATATTTCATGGAAAAAATGCATAAAAATATTCATTCTTCAGCTCATTCAGCAGAAAACGGCGTTTTCTTCCAATTTTATGCTCAAAGGAAGGGTATAATTTGCTTTTCAAAAACTTCTCCAAATGACGAATAACTTTGAACCCGATCTGCCGCTACACTCGCATTCAGGGTTTTTTACACTACAAACCGTATATTTTTCGTGTACAGGAAACTATACATTTCTGTACGTTATTAAGAGTAGACTGTATGGGGTTCATAACATTTAGCAGTGGATTTGAGCCACTTTTTTAACTTTATAAGCCATATTGGTAAATGCAGAGGCATGGCATTTTATGAAAAGCCATTTCAAGGTATTAAATAAATCTCAAAATTAGAAACTTTTTTAAAACCGAATTATACCCTTACTTTGAGCATAAAATTAGAAGAGAACGCCGCTTTCTACCGAATGAGCAAGAGAGTGAACATTGTGATGCATTTTTTCCAAGAAATATAATTGAATATTTAAGAACATCGAAAATCCATGAGAAAAATGCCTTCTACTTAAGTAGTCATTTTTTTAAAGTATGTGGTTTTCCCATGCAATTGGAAAGACATTCATTCGAAAGCCGCTATTCTGATAGAATTGAATTGTTATAGAATTGTGCTACATTATGATTAATTGGACAACCCTGCTTAATCAGTCTTTTCGAAACGAAGACACATTTCGGAATTCTGGTTGACACTTCATGAGTTAGCCCACCTACTGTAGTTAGGGACGCGTTCATTGGTTTTGAACAAACCCAAGCCCAGTCTGTAGGTATATTTATAACTATTCCGAGCTTAACACTCAACTACTGAACCCGAACTGACTCTTGAGGAACAAATTAATCGGGTGTCCCCTACAAATCTGTTTTTATGCTATTCAAGAACAGTTTTTAAGAAAGCGTGAATTTAGTAAATATGGGCGCATCACATAACCCAGTTAATTTATTTATCGAGTAGGCAATATTTTCTGGTACACAAAGGCAGACCGTTGAACTGCATTTTTCAGATGACGATGTGCTATTTGACCATACGCACTGGATGGAAATCTTGGCCCAGATCGACAAAACCTCACAAATTTGATTTGCTAACGAGCGTTCTGCATGTGTTTCAGCAGCTTTCGGATATAAAACGCAGTTATCCTGCGGGATTGAACACTAATTGCGCATGTGAGCGGATAACAACACGTCGGTGGAAAGGGAGCTACCTTAACTGGACAACCTAACAAAGGATGGGCAGTCTGGAAAGAACTGAGAGTAGCGATGCACCTATTCAGAATTCGCGTGGGGATTACCATGTGCGGCGATTACCTGTCTCCGGGTAAACATAATTTTGGTCAGATTTCCCCAGAGGTTTACTCGCAGTCGTATGAACAATCCTCGCCGTTTCTGTTTTTTCTCCCGAGGAAACAAGCCTTTGACTGGGATACAGACCACAGCCACAGAGAAGGTAGTTTTGTAGCATGAGTAAATCAGATGAAGTAAAAGTCCTTTGTTTATCCTTCAGAACCGCCTCTGTCTACAGTTGGTGGGCTAACTCGTAAAATGTCAGCCAAAATTTTGAAATGCGTTCCCGTTTCGTAAAGATTAATTAAATAGGGTTGCAAAACTAATCACCATGTAACATAATTCTGTAATAATCCAGTTACCTCAGGGTGTAGGCTTTCGAATGAACTTCTTTCCGACTACATGAAATAACTGCACTCTACAAAAACTGACTACATAAGTAGCATGCAATGTTCTCATTGATCTTCGATGCCCTTCAAAATTCAATTCTATTTCTTGGAAAACAGGCATGAAAATATTCATTCTTTCACTCTTTCGGTAGAAATTGGCGTCTTTTTCCAATTTTATACTTAAAGGAAGGATAGAATTTAGTTTTAAAAAGTTTCTAATTGTGCGATTTTTTAATACCATGAAATGGCCATTCATAAAAAGTCATGTCTCTGCGTTTACCAATGTGACTTGTTAAGGTAACAATATGGCTTAAATCCACTGCTTAATTTTATGAACTACACATGGCCTTCTCCTAATACTGTAGAGCAATGTACGGTTTTCCATACGCGGAAAATATACGGCTTGTAGTTTGCAAACCCTGAATGCAAGTGTAACGGCAGGTCGCGTTCAAAACTATTCGGGAATTGAAAAAGGTTGTAAAAACCTAATTCAACTATTACGTCGAGTTTAAAGTTGGAAGAAGACATAATTTTCTATCAAAAAAGTGAAAAAATGAATACTTTTATTTATGTTTTTCAAGAAATAGTATTGAATTTTTAAGGCCATCGAAGGTCAATGAGAAAATTGCATGCTACATATGTAGTCATTTTTTGGAGACTGTACTTTTTTTCGTGAGCCTACACCCTGAGGTAACTGGATTGTTATAAAATTATGCTGGATGGTGATTAGTTTTACAACCCTAATTAATTAATTCTTTCGAAACGGGAACGCATTTCTAAATTTTAGCTGACATTTCATGAGTTAGCCAACCACAAAACCACCTCCAAGTTTTCTATAATCGTACGCTTAATGCCTACGGATATAGTACTATAAATACCTAACCGTAATTCACTTAAATTCTGGGAGGTATCGCTTTAGAACCGATTGACAAGACAGCAATTAACTCTCACCTGAGAGGTTATGCCTTCAAATATGAAACAGGGTCCCGAGGGTCCAACAGTGGCGGCAGGCTGTCCACAGAGAAGGGCGTAGGTCGCAGTGAAGAAACCGCAGGCGATGATACACAATTCGAGGTTGAAAAGAGGGCTAACCTCCTTTTCTGCAGCGCAAGAGAGATAGTCAAATTTCATGGAAGAAAGTTGAACTTATAGATAGATCAAGGAATTACTAAAGTAGGAAGTTGAGTACGCAGCCAAGAATTGCACTTTGGAGAAAAGTAAACCACAACATGACAACAGAGCTGTCTATTCTTCTCTTTATGAAGAAAGTTCATTCTCGTCTCCTCAAAAACTACAAACTCCTCTAGGATGCCCCAAGAAAGTGTTGCCCGTCTGCACACTTTAGGCTGAAAGGTCTTCTACTTTCATCGGCGACAGTTCAGAGGAATTCTGTCAGTCAATAGAATGACATGCTTATAACTGACGTTATGCACCGTGTTTTCACATTTTTGCATACCGTAGTAACTTAGTTCAGAACAGCGTATCCGGGTCGTCGCCCGTGTTCTGTGCCCTCTGGTGGAGTTACATCGCTCACTGATTGACAAACTTAGTCCGAAAACCGATCATGAGATTTGGGGACGCTTATCCCAATTCATTCATATTGACCCAACTGTGAAAAACTCGGCTCCTCGGTGGGATTCGAACCCACGCAGTAAGGCTTTAGTACAGCCAACGCTCTAACCACTTGAGCTACGAGGCCCCGCCGGACGACTCGAGCTTAATCAAATGTGGGTCAAGTTACCCGCCCAACCTACTGCAATGTCTGAAATCCACCAAATCTGATACAGTAACTTGACTGCCCAAGCAGGACTTCCTAAGTAATTCATCTAGGAGCCTACCCCTTACTGCGTGCGTTCGAATCCCACCGAGGCGCCGCTTTTTTCACGGTTACGTCAATATGAATCATTCAAAATCTGCCAAAATATCTATGACTTATCCCAATGTCAAGTAGCGCACAGTCTGGGGTCCGCTTATGAAAGGGTTGACTTCTCTGGCGGATGGAATCAACCGCCAAGGCGATCATTGGAGGCCTGGCATACCTACAGAACACCCACTAATCGTTGCATGGCCTTCCTTCCGTTTTATCCACCTTGCCATTCATCTGGGCGGTCAGATAAAACATTCCACAGATGCGGATGGTGGTAGCAAGTAGGGCGGTGGCTCATCACTTCGCCTCAGCACAAATGTGGACAGTGAGTATGTTGTGCAACCCGACCCCCTTTCGTTTGGTGTGTGCGTTTGGAGGGCCTTGTTGAGAACGCGGCGCGCGGACGAGCTCTCTGGCTCTGTCAGCCACTGCGCCCATTTACCGTACCAGGCGTTTGACCACCTCGGACAGTGGCTGACGCGTAGGGAATGGAAAGGACGAGCGAGGTCGACGACTCAGCGCATCTTCCCCACTAATAAATAATCTGACGAACATGAAGCTATCACGGTGTGCAAAAAGCCGCGGCTCGGAAGGTTGCCAACTGAAGGGGTAACTCGGATCTCACAGGCAGCACAGTATGTGCTTGTGTGAAATGGTGGACCACCACTAACACCACCCCACCACACATCAGCACTTATCCATCGTAAGCACCCAACTGCCACCTCGACTCGGTCCCCATGCAGCTTCGGCTGTACGGGCGACTCGAGTCTGAGACTATCCCGACACGTCAAGCGCCGTGGATAGGAAGGCTGCCAATTGACGTCCCCACTCGGTCCACGCAGTCCGTCCCGTGGTGTGTGTGTGTGGAGTAGCTGGGAGACGGGCCGAAGCAGCCCCTTCCACGGCCCTCCCACGCAAGTGAGAGACACCCCGTTCAACCCCCGTTGTTCGAAATCCTGGTGTATGTGCATCTGGGGGGCCAGGTCGTGCTCGTGGCGTGCGCAGTCATGGTCAGACAACCATGCCAGCCACCGCGCCCATTCCCCACTCCAGTCTGCTGACCGGCTCGGACAGCGGCCGGGGTGTGAAATGGGAAGGGAGGGTGAGGTCGACGACTCAGCGCATTTTCGTCTCACTACAAACAATCTGACGCGCTTGAAGCTATCACGGTGAGCCTGGAAGGTTGCCAACTGACGGGATAACTTAGACCTCCTCGATTGGTTGTGGTCTGAGAGTCAGGCCGCAATGGCTCCTTTTTAATGTGGCCTTTATGGCACTCCCACTGTGTGGGATCCGAGCCAGGCGTTGGCGGCACGCCTAGGTGCGGCTGCTTCAGCCGTTTCCAGCCTCAAGCTCTGTTATGTTGATGAAAATCCTGGTTTTTTGTTGTGTGGACCAAGGGGTGTGGTGGAACGCCAAGGCGAGTATCCGTCCGAGACATCCACCTGCGGCCTCCCTCGTCTCCAGTCTTCTTGACTCTGTCTTGATACTGGGCTCAGGCGGGGAAGGCAGAGAGAGTGTGGTAGATGCAGCGCAAGTCTACTCGTACTATAAACCCCTGCGCAAGTCACCGTCCCTGCTCCCACCACTGCTGCGGTGGGACATACGGTGGACATCGTCGAAATCGACGGTCGAACTATTGGACTGAAAAGCAGGCTGAAATGACGCCCTGTCAGTGTGGTCTCTATACCATTCCCACTCCGTGGGGTCCGGGTCCGGTGTGGCAGCACGCCTATGTGCGGCTTTGCCTGCCACCTGCGTCCCCTCCCACTCCGACCTTCTTGACTATGTCTAGACACCAGGCGTAAGTGGGAGAGGAGGGGAGATAGAGGTAGGTAATGCGCAAGTCTACTATCTGCATAAACTAATTCACGCGCAAGTCGCTGACCCTGCTCTCATCCTGTTGTGGAGCACTCGACGGTCGTACTGTCAGGACACAATTTGACAGTCGCCTGTATAATTGCCAACCCACCTCCCGACGGTCGTAACCGAAACGCATGCCAGATCAGGAAGAACCATCGCGTCTATGACTTTCACCGGCCTGCAGGCGTGTGTGGATAACCTTTTATTAGCCATCTGTCAGTGCAGCCATAAACTGTGGAGCTTGTTGTTACCGCATCTACCGACCGTAAATACTTGTATACTTCCAAAACGTCGGAAATTAAACAAATATTTCTGAGACCCCTCCCATCCTCAGTATATGAAATTTTTCGTGAAACTGTTTTTCTTCTGGGTCTCTTAATTAAACCCAGTTTCCAGTGCAGCCAGTAGGTATTTCATGTCCTGGGCGCGGGCCACGGAGGATCCCGGATTTTAACCTGGATGAGTTTTTCAGTGGTTCAACCGACAGGCCGTTTGACTCAAATTCTCTATGGTCAGCACTCCAGGGTTCAAATCCCAGGTCTCCCCATGACTTTCTTTTGGGGCACGATTGATTGCTGACGACAAAATAAACCAGAAATCTTCATTCCGATCTCCCTTATCTTAGTTGATAACGCATCGAGATTATGTGCACGAACTATTTATATGTTTATGCATTAGAAGTCGCGCAGAAAGTAAAATTATTATCACGTTTCGGCCATTCCAAAGAATAAACATAATTCGAAAGATGCCAAACTCACGGTAAAGATTTCCGATGGTTATGGTCGGTCCGAAGACGACAAAAAACACAAATGGAATGCTACTGAGGACAGTGGAGATGTTATCCTTCGCGAAGGCGTCCTTGAAATCACTACAATACCGATGGATCCACATCCTGCAACCGAGCAAAAGTTGTTTGAATGGGGGACAGAACTTTTTCAAATTCTTTGTGCTTATTCTGGGTATGGTAGCAATTTGCTGGGCAAACCCGGACACGACCGAATGGCGTCCTTCACGACCGGCTAGGTCAGCTTGAAAGTCATCAAAAACTACAAGGGAAAAATAAGAAAATTGCCGTTAGTAATTGCGCACAAATTTGGTTGTTTCCAACGGCAATCTCAGCTAAATAAAAATGACATACATGGGCAGGTCTGATCGTAGGCAGCTTCGAAACCTGCTGCGTCATTAAATCTTGGTTTTTTGATCAATTGCTCCTTTATCATCCGCCAGCTGTTATAATTCTAATGTGAGAGTTGTTATACTTGCTTGTACATAGTCCAGGCGTCATTCTATGATTCCACGTAGCTACCGAATAGAGCTAACAGGTTACCTTTATGATATTGCCAACAGAGGTTGTGTGTGTGCAGAAGCAAGGGAGTTAAAATCCGACGACAGAGTTCTAACCTTCTTGCAATAAAATCTATCCTGGGCCTCGAGTTGGGTACGACTGACTGATGACAGCTAATAGGCCAGAAAGGACCATTCCAGTCTGCCTTGTCTTTGTCGGTGATAACGTACTGATTATATCATGCGCCGCTGTGCGGCTGCTGGTTGGACTCGAGAGAGATCCCGTAAGGCACAACGGAATGAGTAAGTTCCGTAAGAACGATCGGTGAGCGCCTCCTACCAAAGATATTTCTATTTAACAGCGACTGCGACGTCCTGCCAAACGCGATTGTGAGATGTAGCAATCTTCGTGATGCTGCTAAGTAAATGAACCTTTAGATCTGATGATGATCTGAGTATGCAGTGCGTGACCGATATCATGAAATGTTGGCCGAAATTCTGGAATGCGTTTTCGATTTGGAAGGATTACTTTAGTGGAGTTGTAATACTGATTAACATGCAGCATAATCCCATAGCGTCAAATGTACTTCTTTTTAACATCCTGTAGAAAGAACACACGCCAAAAATGACTACTTAAATAGTACGCATTTTTCCTATTGATTTTCGGTGGTTTTATAAATTAAAGTACATTCTATAGAAAACATGCACAAAATATGCTTTCTTTTACTCCTTTGGTAGAAAATCACATACCCGAAGAACATGTATATTTAGGTTTTAAAAAAAGCCTCCCAATTCCCGAATAATTTTCAGTCTGATCTGCCATTGCATCAGCGTTGAGCAAGTTCAGTCTACAAGGTGCATGCTTTCCGCGTAAGGAAAATCATATATTCCCCTATGCTTTCAAGAGGATACTACGTAGAGTTCATAAAATTTTGCGATGGACCCGAACTGTGTTGTACATTTTATGAGGATCTTTGGTAAATGGACATGTGCGGTCCTGTATGCATGGGCATCGCACGGTCTTAAAAATCCCATAATTAGAAACTTTTTAGAACCCAAATATACGCTTCCTCCAGGTATAAAATATGAAGAGAACGTGATTTTCTGCCAAAGGAGTAAAAGAAAGCATACTTTTGTGCATGTTTTCTATAAAATGTATCTGAATTTATAAGACCACCGAAAATCAATGTGAAAAATGCATGCTACTTAATTAGTCATTTTTTACCGAGTTGGGTTTCTGAAGGATGTCAAAAAGAAGTACAGCTAAAAGATGACATCGTGGTAAGTCCGAGATGCTATAGGATTATGACGCAGACTGATCAACATTATAACACCACCTAAGTAATCCTTGGAAGAAGAAGAAGAAGAAGAAGAAGAAGAAGAAGAAGAAGAGGAAGAAGAAGGAGATGAAGAAGAAGAGGAAGAAGAGGAAGTAGAAGAGGAAGAAGAAGAAGAGGAAGAAGAGGAAGAAGAGGAAGAAGAGGAAGAAGAGGAAGAAGAAGAAGAAGAAGAAGAAGAAGAAGAAGAAGAAGAAGAAGAAGAAGAAGAAGAAGAAGAAGAAGAAGAAGAAGAAGAAGAAGAAGAAGAAGAAGAAGAAGAAGAAGAAGAAGAAGAAGAAGAAGAAGAAGAAGAAGAAGAAGAAGAAGAAGAAAGGCTCACCGGAACAGGTTTATTTAGATGCTGACGTTTCGAAGAGCTTGGTCGGCTCTCCATTGTCAAAGCGTAAAATGCACTTAGACGACCAAAAATCCCAAGTGGCGTGTCACGTTGGTCGGCCTCGTGCTGATCGATTTTTCTCTCACCTCGCTGCCTCGGCCTCGCGGGCGGTGGTGGACGGGCGGTTTGCCTGTGTGCTTTGTGAGTCACCACATCGCCGGGGGGAGGTGACTGGACCAGTGTCGGGTGGTCGGTCTGGCGGTTCTTGTTTTTCCTCACCGAGTAAACTCAGCGTCAGGCTATCTCCGTACGGCCTTCTTAAGTCCGGTGTGGTTGTTTGGCCCTGAGCTCTATGATTGTGATGATGTAGGACTCTGTAAGCTGCAGGAAGTTCCAGATGCCTGTTGATGGAGTGGGCATCGGATAAACACGCCTCGAGAGCTAGCCGTTCTGCTCTTGTGTTGCGCCGGCCTAAGATGGTAGCTCGCTGGAGATCGAAAGTATGCCCACTTTCTCCAACATGTGTTGCTAATTGAGAGTTTGTGTCTAACCTCCGTGTAACCGATTTGTGCTATTCTAGGCGAGTTTGCAATTGTCGCCCCGTTTCTCCCACATAGTTGCAATCGCCCTCATTGCAATTTATTTTGTAGCTAACTGCTGAGGTTTCGACTGGTAGCAACGGGTCCTTAGGTTGCATCAGACGACGTCGAATTGTTGCCTGGGGTCGGTGAGCTATGCCTACTCTGGCAGGTTATAACAACCACACCGGACTTAAGAAGGCCATACGCCTGACCTACCACCTGACAGTGGTTCAAGGACCTCCCCCGACGGAGTGGTGACTCACAAAGCACGCAGAAAAAAGGCCCGTCAACCATCCCCCCGAGAGGCCGTGGCAGCGAGGTGAGAGAAAAATCGATCAGCACGAGGCCGACCAACGTGACACGCCACTTGGGTTTTCTGGTCGTCTAAGTGCATTTTACGCTTTGACAATGGAGAGCCGACCAAGCTCTTCGAAACGTCAGCATCTAAATAAACCTGTTCTGGTGAGCCCATCTTCTTTAAATAATCAACCCGGATCTCTCAACTTTGCCAATCTAAGTAATCCTCCCTAATCGAAAACGCATTCCAGAGTTTCGGCCAACATTTCATGAGATCGGTCATGCACCGTAAGTCAATTTTGGAGCAGCTCGTAGATAATTTAATCCAGTGTTGGAAAACTAATCCAAAAGAACGAAGACAAACACATCGGAGAAAATTATCTGTTTTTATCGTTCAGATGGCGGAAATGATTGCGTCGTTCCTTTGTGTGTCGTCCACGTCTTCGTTTGACTCGGCAAGTCTGTCTATCATCCTCTGGGAAAATAACTTCAGCCAGCTTTACAGGGCTCCAAAATTAAATCGCCACGTACGGATTTATTTCATGACATTTATTTAAGCCTTAATTAAAGCTTTTAAGTCGAAACACAGAATGCGCCAAGCGTCTAGAACTAAGTCACAATCTATAATCCCTACGTATCATCCAAACCGAAATAACCTGAGAACGCAACCAACACAGATAGTTTGGCTACAGTGGTGACTTAGGGGAACGGATGTCCAGAGCCGAGGACAAACATGGGATTTCGACAATTTTTTCGAAAACGTGGGCCGCCTGAACAAAGTTTCATCATCGAAAACTCCCAAACGTCGTTTTATTTCCCCGATCACAACTAACAGGACAATGGGACTGTGGCTCAGTGGTAGAGCGTTGGAACGCTCGGAGACCAAAGAACGCGAGTTCGACACAAAGGTCCCACAAACCTGATTTCGGGTAAGACTGCTTGATAACGACTGATACGCCAGAAATTGTTCTCCAAGTATCCCTAGTCTCTGTCGATATTCTCTTTCTCTATGAGTTTTCCCGGGTTGCTATTGAGCCAAGGTGGATTTCCAAGTGAGAAAGTTGGAGTAAAACATGCTTGGCTGGTGAAATATGTCATAGGAACTATACCCTCTAACTTAGATATTACTTATAGTGTCTGGAAATACGGTAAAGCTCGAGAGTCGATTGCTGGGCGCAGTTATTTATTCCCGTAAGTTCTCACGATAGCAAACTCGGATCATTGAAATCAGGTTAACTCAAAGTATAATCATTCGTTCAACCCCAGTGCATAAAGTTGAATAGTTTTGTGAAAAAATGGACACTTGCGTCTTTTAAAGTAAATGTTTGTCTAGGCACACTATTCAACACAACTATGGCTGCCGTCGGATAACATAGAATATTAATTCAAAAGGGACAAATGCAAACATTTTTGAGCAGTTCGGACTTGCCCAGATCTTCTCGCTCGAACTGAACTGGATCCGGTTGTGGAAGAGCCAACCCAGTTTCTCCAACGATTGCTGACTTAATTGCAGACCTCGGTAGCACCACAGTCGTTTGTAGGTAGGTTTCCATCGCCTGAATGATAACATTGGCATCGGGGGCCGCATATGCTGTCATGCGGAACGCCTAAACATCAGGATTGGGGGGGGGGTAAGCTTAAAGTGAACTGTAGATAGTTTAGTAAGCAGCAGTGAGTGCCTTACACTTACGTTTGCTCAGTCATAATTTCAAACTAGACATCGACCAAAGACAAAGGCACATGTTTTATCCATCTTTTGCTACTCAAGCTACACGCGGCAGCTGTGCGGATCAGGCCATTCAGTTGGTCCCAGCAATGTTCGTGCAGTTTGCTTCCACCACATTCTGTTCCATTGACTTTACTCCAGCTTCGCATACTTACTTCCGCCGAAATTGTAAAGGTATTTGCATCGTAGTCTAACGCAGCAGGCGTAAAGTCTAAGAGGATTGCGCCACAGGATGAATGCAAGTCATCGATTCGAACATTAAATTCGCAGTCGAACGTTAACCTGTTGTAACCAGGTACACGAAGGTGAACCCAACACAATCTGAGATTTAGGTATCTATGGTGCACTATTTGAGTTTTAAACCGAAAATCATGCTCGATCGCCGAGTTCTCGATGTGTTTTACATGAAAAAAACCAGCTTCCACCGAAGTTGCACACCCTTTCGAATCATAACTCTGGACTACCACAAATTCTTCATACCCTGCACAATGGCAGAGTGGTACAAACTGAAAATATATCATGTCATTGCACAGCAAAACTTCTAATTCAAGCGGTTGTGGGTGGTGAAGGTGAATAGAGCGATTTGATGCATAATGGATTACTAACAAAGACAAGGGAGACTACGAGGGATTGAGAGGGAAGTGAAGAAGAATAGTCGGGCAGTGGAACACTTTTTTTATTGTCCTGAGCATTCAGACTCGTACGGGAGTCCATCGTCAGAGATAGTAGTAGCAACAGAACAAGCGACAGTTATAAGGCATGTAGTTTAATCATTGGCCGACGGCGCAAGACTGGAGGTGGCTACGCAGGGTTCTGTACGCCGGATCCAGATAGATAAATCGACTGACCGAGTTCTCATCCGAGGCCCAGGCTTCAATCAATTCTCGGCCTGTTTTTTTTCAGGCGTGGACGAATATTTTAGTGGCTGAGAAGTTAAACTCGTGACCCATTTCCTATGTGTGAGCGGCCACTTGTGATAATGTGTCGCCTCGTCGCACAGCCAGCTTACGTTCGTGTATACACGATCCGAGCATGCGCACAGTCTGCCCAGTCTGTAGTTATAAGGACAATTTTGACGCGGTATGCGATACACTACTCCAGATTGCTTTCCAGGCTTTAACCGGTCTTTTCTTTTCATGACCCTATTGCGCATGCTGGCTTTGGGGCGGTGTGTAATTCCAACACCTATTTCCGCAGCAGTGCGCTGGGTCGCTTCTGAAACACCCTTGATGCATGTCAGAGAATGCCATATCGTCGATGGCGTTGATGTTCGAGTTCTCTGGTGGCGACTGCGTAGGCAGCGACTTATGAATACCTTCGGATAGCCATTCTGCACAAACTGGTCGCGGAGATAACGGACCTCACGTGTTCTGTCCTCCGGTTTGCTGCAGTGAGTTTGGACGCGTTTGAAGAGCGTCTTCACACAGCTTCTTTTGGCTTATGAGATGTCATCAGACATCCATAGCCAACTCCGGGCCTGGATGACCTTGGGCGTGCATGTGCTCGGTGAACGGACATACTAAGATAGTGAATAATTCCGGTTAAAAACGACAGGACAATAGGTACGTGACCCAACGGCAGAGCCTTAGACTAGTTAACGTTCAGCAGCCAAACATCAGCCGTTCAAAATTTTAAGTCCTGCGAACCTGGGGTTGGGTATGGCTGACTGACAACGACCAATAATTCATAGATGTTTTGACAGATTTTTGAATAATTCATATTGACCCAACTGTGAAAAACTCGACGCCTCGGTGGGATTCGAACCCACGCAGTAAGGAAAAGGCTTTAGTGCAGCCAACGCTCTAACCACTTGAGCAACGAGGCCCCGTCGGACAACGCGAGTTTAATCACATGTGGGTCAGGTTACCCGCCCAACCTACTGCAACGTCTGGAATCCACCAAGTCTGATACACTAAGCTGACTGCCCAGGCAGGATTTCCTAAGTAATTTACCTGGAATCCACCAGATGACTACCACGCTCAACGTATTTCATAGATGTTTTGGCAGGTTTGGAATAATTTATACTGACCCAAAATGGAGCCAAAAATGGCATATCCAGTCTTTGTCGGCCCTCCTTCCTGTCTTATTACTGGTCGCAGTGTGAGTACCTGCGAGTGCTCTAGATTGGGCCTCAGCGCGTTACAGCATTACCTTGTTGGGGGCAACCATCATGGCCAGTCTGGCGTCATTTTTCAAGGTCTCGCGGCCTCAAGGTCATTCGCCCCTTGCAGCGAGGGGTTCCATACTCGCCGACCAGCAGCGACTCGACCGACTTCAATTCAGACGCGAGCGCATCCATAAGGTCGCAGCTGTCCGTGTGTAGGGGTGTAGACACGACTGCTACCTAGGGCTTGTCTCTTCTCTTCTATTGACAATGTAGATACAGTTTGTCTGATTTCTACTTAGTCATGCTGGACCCTGCACCACGGCGCCGCGCTAGCCACCTCTCAACTTTGGTCCTATTGAACGTTGCAAGACTGCCATATATGGCCGCTGGCGGCCTCGACCACCCTAGAGGCTAATTATCCGTGTTATCCTACTCTTACCTATTGGTGTACACATTAAATCTACCCGCATCGACTGGAGGCCTTATAAATACCGAGGACAAATGCAACGCAACAACTGACGCCCCTTCAGACTGCCCCACAAACCTACAAAAAAAGTCGTCACTATTCTCTCGGGGACTTCCAGGCATGACTGGACGCAGTCAACACCAGCCCTGGCTTCGCCGGTGGCCACTGTCTCTTGATAGGACAACCGCGTGTTTTGTATGCATTAAACCTTTGATTCTGGGGTTTTCCGTCTTTTCCTTGGAAGGTGGGATTCGGTCTAGTAAGTGCAGCGTTCTGAGTTCACACTCCCATCGCTTAGCCGCAACAGCTTGATCAATAAACTCGGTTTGCATAACAGAAAAACATGAGCCGGTCATCAGAACTGTCATACTAACTCAAGGTTTTTGAATCGAATAAAGTGACCGTTCGAGTCCCCTTCTAACATATCACAGGAACATAGGACCAATATGTTAGATCTTTTGAGATGAGACGAAAAATGAAACATTTGAATTCGACTCTGACTAAGCATCTGTATTAAAAAATTTCAGAAGAAAATCAATACGATCAACACTTAACAGTTCGACCGTCGTAGCCGACGATATCCATCATGGGCTCCAGAGCAAGTTCAGAGAAAGCACGGTGACTTGAGCTCTTTCCTCCTCCCCCGTCTGGGCACGATGTCAAAACGTAGTCAAGAAAACCGAAGGTGGGCGAGGTGGCAGGTGACTAGCACGGCCAGACTCACACCTAGCCGTACAACCACACCCGCTGATCCACAACAAACGCATGACCAGGATTTTAACCAAAAAACGGGCTCAGAAAGAGGTGAATGATACAAGTCACAGGGCAAACATGCATACGGCCTGTATACTCAGCGGGGGCACATAGGTGTCCACCACCCGGGGGAACCAGGTGCCAGAGAACTGCCACCGCAAACCAGGCTGCGAGGACCAATGCACAGTGAGTGACCGATCTCATGAAATGTTGACTGAAATTCTGAAATGCGTTTCGATTTGAAAGGATTACTTGGTCGCGGTTGTAATACTGATTTGCTTACGGCATAATCTTATAAAATTTCGGACTCGGCAGGATGTTAGCTTTTGAATACACTGCTTTTCACTCTCCTGTAGAAACCGTACTAAGTACAAAATGACTACTTAAGTAGCATACATTTTTCCCATTGATTTTCGATGAGATTTTTTAAGACCGTGCAATGTCCATTCACATATCATCGTACCTGGCCGTTTACCACAGCTCCTCATGAAGCGTATAACATAGTGCGCATCCATTGTAAAATTTTATAGACTCTATATGATATCTTTTTAATGGCATAGAAAAATATGTGATTTTATTTACGCGGAACGCATGCACCTTGTAGACTGAAACCACTAAGCGCTAATGCAACGCCTGATCAGGCTCCGAATTATTCGAGAATGACAAAACTTTTTTAAAACCTAATAATACTCCTTCTTTGAGCATAAAATATGAAGAAGACGTGATTCTCCATTGATTGACTAAAAGAAAACATATTTTCGTCCATGGTTTCTATAAGATATATTTGAATTTGCAAGACCATCGAAAATCAATGGGAAAATGCATGCTGCTTATGTAGTCATATTTTTTACAGAGTACGGTTTCCACAGGAGATTGAAAAGCATTGTATTCAAAAGCTGACATCCTGCCGAGTTCGAAATGTTATAAGATTATGTAGCAAGAAAATCAGTCCTATAACCGCGACCAAGTAACCCTTCCAAATCGAAAACGCATTTCAGAATTTCAGTCAACATTTCACGAGATCGGTCATTCACTGTATTCTGAATCATGGCATAGCAGACGCACACGATCACTACTCACCGGGTCCTCCATGAGCACAGCGAAGCAACGTCCGAGTTCGTTAGTGGCTTCTACCTGCGAACGGTCACTTGTCAGGAAGAGCACGATGAAACGCAGTGGATTATTAACTTCCACCATCCCAAGACCATCGATGGCAGTCTTCAGTCTCGTCAACACGTAAACGTGGTGCCGCAATTCTTGGACATACCCCGTGAGTACGCAACAAGATTCGGTGCCTTCTGGGAGACAGGCATTCAGATGCATATTTGTGCGCTTCATGTGAAGCTGAAGAGAAGAGTAGTCAAACCTCAGTGCCCACGTTGAGTAAAAAGGCCTATATTATAATTTGCTGTGCTTTTGAAATGAACGCTGATCGATACAGTAAACGAAATAGAAGTGGGAATGCCTAAATGACATAAAAATGGAAATGATGCCACAAACCAGGCCTAAATTCAGGGCGAATACTGGAATGAGCCTTCAACAAAGGCCAACTGAGAATTACGCAGCCTATCAGATGTGGAAAATGGGCAGGCACAGACCATTTTTGCGGGCTTATGGTAAAGATGGGAGAAATTTATCTACTTCTTAAAAGCAAAACTCCAATTCATGGCAGAATGCAAGGTAAGTGCAAGCTAACTTGCTTCCCTCGACTATCGGCCACGCAGAACATATGGTGGCCTATGGGAACCCGTTGCAAACAGTATGCAGTTTTTACTACTTAGTTCCCCTCTTTCCTTCGTAATGCCCGCGTTATGTGCATGAAAGTCAGTCACTTGAAAGAGGATAACCAGGTGTCCGAGGATAATTCCCCTAACAGAGCGAACTGTGACAGAGTAAAGCAATCAAACGAATAGGAGAGTAGAGCACCACCATATCAACACCTTCTGTGCACACGTCCACTTACAATATTTGCAAATTTGGTATTATTATTTGATGAGTACTAAATTTACTGCGGTAATCATTTACGGAGGCTAAAATATTGTCCCTACTTATAGCTCCACCTGTCTGGAATGGAACTAGGCAGAATGGCATTAACGACAAAGACAAGGGAGACTGGAATGGCAATTTCTGGCTAATTAGCCGTCGGGGTTGGGTATGACTGGCCGACGACAGCTAATAAGCCAGAAATGGCCATTCCAGTCTCCCTTGTCTTTGTCGGTAATAACATACTGTCTACATCATGCGCCGCTGTGTTAATGCTGGTTGGGATCAAGAGAGAGCCTTTAAGACACAACGGAACGAATGAGATCCGTAAGAACGATCGGTGAGCGCCCCCTACCATTGGAATGGAACTGTTTTGTTAACGAACAAACGTCCAGCTACCGGAAGACGAGCACCAGTTAGCACATGAACGAGCCGAACCGTGGCACATGTTTAGAGCAACATATCTGAAAGCCATAAGAAGGATGAATCCGTTTTCGGAGAACGATGGTCACGAAATACTCAACACTAGCAAGCGAAAGTTTGAAAGTATTGCAAATGTGCTTACTGCATATCCGTTTTTAGATGCGGCCACAAATATGGTTATTTCCCTGTACATTGTAACCATTAATGCCTCCTTTCATCGTTTTGAGTTTTCAATTCGGCTAGATCGCAGTTGGTAGCCAGGAATGGGGAAGCGGACGGCGACCTTAACCCTAATCCTAACTCTAACCCTAACCTCAACCTTAAACGTTAACCTTAACGGCAACCCTAACCGAAATCATAAACGTAACCATAGCTCATAGGCACAGCCGTAACTGAAAAACCTAACCCTAATAATGAAACCTAATCGTACATACAAACCCCAATCGTAACCCGTAAACCTAAGCCTAAAAGCATAACCCTAACCCGAAAATCAGTAATAATTAACCGGTACCCTAATCCTAACCTCAAACGTAAAACGGAAAGCAAATGGGTCAGATGTGATTATGGAGCCCCACAAAATAGCCCAAGTAAACAAACCCCCCAGCCACCTGTAATACGGGGCCTGGCTACCAACTGCGATCTAGCCTTCAATTCCTCTGTAAGATCTTATTCAACATTTATAAACCGCTTTTCACACGTGATTCTCGACCGCTTTACCCATTTTTGAAATGATATCATGTCATTTAAGTCCATAATAAGTTGCGTAAAACACCCAGCTGGTGTAAAACAGGTTAATTACCACTGGCTGAAGAGTGTTCCCATTAACTGCCTCTCGGTATTTATCCCGGCCTACATTTTTAGACTGCTCAGCTGAACGTGGGAGAAGTATAGTTTGTCTAGATTATGTCATTTCAAACGGAGGAACAATTTGTTGGTCGTTTAAACAGTGCATATGTCCAACAACTAAAATACAGGAATGTTTGTCGGCAAGCGCGCTTTACAAAATTCACCTGTGCTTGCGTTCTCCAGTCGCCACACATTTCATTGCCGGCGGAGCCGAAATGAAGTGCTGCCTAAATTTATCTTTTCTTCCAATCAGCACAAATACTCTAAAACCGGACCTACAAAGGACGCTGTAAACTGCTCGCATCTTTGTTAGTTGGAAAACGTGATATTAGAAAGCGCTGTTGTATCATGCACCTCCCATGTGCACAACGAAAACAACAAAGATAGGCAAAACTTCCTAACGCATACCAAAATAAGCCAAAAGAGTGCTTACACTAGTTGGTTCCCCAAGGGTGTCTGTAAGGAAAATAAAATTGTGTTTAACGCTGTTTAACACGAAATACTCAAAAACTCAAAGTTATTTTGCTTATCAACCGAAAAAGACGTTAATTTAAGTGATGTTTAACTACGTTGTAACAGTCAATTAAGATATATTGACAGAAATGACAGCGACAAATGTTATGAGACTAAAATTCAACACGCAGTGTACCCAGTGATACAATACAATTGCCTTATATAAGTTTTAATGGACCCCAAAGAAAAACAGTATTAGAGCAAGATTTAAGGCATCATTTAGCTTATTTCCCGTTTCCCAGTCTTTCAAATTCTTCAAATGCTGGAGTTTTCGTATCTGGAAAGTGGCCGGAGATTTTCCCTTTCGTGTAGAATCCGGTTAATATTCGCTTACGAAGA
Organism: Spirometra erinaceieuropaei; assembly: GCA_902702965.1. NCBI lineage: Eukaryota > Metazoa > Platyhelminthes > Cestoda > Diphyllobothriidea > Diphyllobothriidae > Spirometra > Spirometra erinaceieuropaei. The sequence goes on along the minus strand of CACRXP010000245.1, from coordinate 352,199 downwards.
ACCAGTCAGAATCTCTGCCAGCGGCCGCCAAAGCCACTCAGGACGTCTCAGTTTAGACCTATTAACCGGAGAGGACATTGTGCCGAAATCAGAACATGATGCAACCAAGGTTTTCATGTGCATACTTTTTATCACTTCTTGTTCTGTTTCTTGTTTGCTTTATGGTTCCAGGGGCACCTGATCATTTTCCCGCTTGCGCTTGCATGTGATGCATTGGAGTACATGAAACTGACGAACTAATACCATTGTGCAAATATAATCGGAAGATAGTCGCCGGTGCAGTTCATTTGATTCTCATTGCAGGCCACTCAGAGAACCTTTGAGTTGCCGGTCCAGAAAAACCAAATGGCTAGTAGGAAGTGGTCAACAGGAACAGCGGCAGAGAACATTAAAAGCCTGAATTGCTTGCATTACACAAAAGAATCGTTTCAAAAGTCGCAGAGCGAAAAAACGATTAAGTCCTGATTGATCAAAAATTCCGAAGAGGAATAAAAGGTATCAGGAGTAAAGAGGATTCATAAGAGGCGAAAGTTATAGTAGGTGACTTATCTAAACAAACGTTAGCCAAAGTTGTGGAATATGTTTTCGGTTAGAAAAGATACCTTAGAGACGTCGAACTGGTGAGTGATTGGCAGCCGACTCCCAAGACATTTCAGTCACCATAGGATGTCGGCTATAGAATGTGATTCCTTCCGGCCGCATTCAGTACTGGCCCTTTTTAACAAATGGCGACTTAAATAGTAGGCATCGTTGACAATTACTTCTACCGGCCACAAAAGTCCAAACATTTTTCGGGAAAAATGCATCAGAATATTCTTTCCTATGCTTATTTGACAGTGAATTTGGTCTACTCCAAATTTCTACTCAAATAAAGAAGTGCCGATTATGAGATTTCTAGGATAATCAAATGCCCATTTTAATTGCTTCATATTTTTCTGGTTATTCATGCTTCTTATGAAGTATACGACATAGTCCGCATCCACTGCAAGTTCTATAGAGGAGTTTTCGCTTTCCTTCCGTCGATATTTACAGCTTGTGATTGAGAAACCATAAGCGTAGGTGCAACGGCGGTCGGGTTCGAGATTTCCGCCAATATTTCCTAAACTACGTCCACGTCTATATGCTGAGAAATTACATAGGCTGAAAAAGGGTCAAGTCATGCAAATTACTACACCATCTTTCCCAGCAGCTGCTCTATAACGAGTCAAGGCATTTCACATCTGCATAAGGTTATCGTTATCCAAGAGGATATTGGTTAGATGTGGTTATGTAGCATCACCTGAAGTAAACAAATCCCAGTCATCTGTAATACGGGACCGGTGGTAATAGGAGTTTTTGCAGGTGGGACCGGGGAACACAGAGGCGACGAGGTAAAGTAATTGCATGCAAAAGAAAAGTCATTGGGAATGCGCGGTTGCACTTTGAGTGGTTGAGAAATATTTGCCCTAACCCCTAACCCAAACCCGAACAGCATTTAGTCCATCAGGCTGGGCTACATAACCACATCTTACCAAGATATTAACCGAAAAAGACAGATGCATATTTCTGGTTTATTTTCAGTCATTTGTCAGTAGTACCCAGGCCACAAGCTGTGCACGCGAGACTGAGTTTTTCCGACCCCCCATGTCGACAGAACCTGATACCATAGTGTGATGATGGATGCGCCTCTTGATGTCAAACCCCCTCCCCCAATTCAGCCATCGGGTGGGATGCTTGAGGCTTGGGTATCAAAAATGGCTCTTCCGGTGCCTTTGGCTTTCCCTCTTGAAAATTCCCTGACTGTTAGTTGCTGGGTGATCTGCGACCACCTACGTGATACGTAAACAGCAACTCCAAGGCAAAACGGGATGTCTCACTACCATCTTGCTATCGCAATAAAATATTGCACGAGACAAGTATCTAAGCGACATTGGTAACTAAGGCCGGCTACTACAACCTCAATTTGCACGCTATGTCTTGTGGTTATTAGACTTTATATTCAAACTGGAAAGGAAGCTGCCTGATCTGACTGCAGTTTAAGGGAATCTAATCCAGTCTTCGGTTTTTCAACAGCGCGCAAATGCGAACACCCGCTAGACTCAAGGATGTCCGATAGGTGGCAACGGGTCTACACCTGTCTTCTTCCTTCTCCATCTTTTCAGCCGACATCTGCGAATGGGAAAGCGATAAGTATGCAATGATTCCGCTCCATCGTAAAACTGAGATGTAATTGGTGTCGTCCAGTGGGTCTGTTTTAACGAAGCTACATATTCACAGTAGAGATGACACGCACAAGGCTGGATTAGTACACTAGCCGGGAATAGGTGTTGCTGAGGAACAGATCGAGAAACGGTGCTTCAGTGGGATCTAATGAGCCACAACTCGGGCCCAAAAGCCAGCAGTGAATGCCCTAATCCTGCAAAGTTTGCTTATCCGCGGTTCCTCTCATCTGTTACCAACTTCGTCCTCCGCGGTGCTCCGCACGTTTCCAGTTCAACTACTAGAAACAAATGGCCCATCGCTTCAAATTTCTTATGGTGGTCGTAGTCTAGTGCCACTCTTCTCGACATAATTTGCTCGACAAGAGATTACCGAAACCCATGGGCAATGTTGTATGTTTCCCATTTTGGCAGAGGATCCTTAAGTCACTTGATCGGTTGCCGGCCTGTCGCTGTAGACTGATGTGCGAAGCCGGCGTCCAGAGGGCAATAACCATGAATGCATTATTTGGGACCAAGTTTTTACCATCTACAAGAAGATACAGAAACGCAATTTATGATGCAGTAGTCCGTATCGCATAATATGCACCGAATTCTGACATCCGTTTGCCAACATAGATGGCGCAGAAATTTCAAAGTATGCACACTGGCAACACTCACTTGAAGAATTCGTAGTGATTTCGGAAATTGCAACTGATTTTGCCCTGCTGGTAATCACTGTAATCTCCTCAAAACCGGCAGATTTAGAACGTTTTGCAAGAGGGTCACAAAAGGCTTTTTGCTCAAAGTTAGATTAAGTAGAATTGACTTCATGCATGTACATCGTCAGTCTTCAGACTGACGTTTCCTGCCTAGAAATCTCGCTCAATTCTTTACCTTACAAAATCCTTAATTAGGATTCTCCCTTCTTCCGTCCATCAGTTCAATTTTTGTGATAATCGACTGCATATCTCCTTCTCTAGAAATGAGGTTGTCCAATTTTTCCATCTTTACAGGTATATCACCAACTACGGATTCTTCAACACAACCCACACACTTCTCTCTGGGCAGCCAGCCATCACGGTTAGACGCTTCACACTTTGCTTCATTTTTGGAGCCGTTACGGCAAATATATTCATTCTTTAGCTCCTTCGGTAGAAAATCACGTTTTTCCTATCTTATGCTCGAAAAAGGGTATATTTCGGTTTTAAAAACATTTTGAAGTGTGAGATTTTTTATACCGTGAAATGCAAATAAATCTGAACCGCCGAGAACTGTCTAAATAGAGGACGTTTGCAAGTAAACCCCTGGAGAAGTCTAGGTAAAAACATATTTTGGCCAGACGCAAGCAATCGACGTGCATGTTTCTCCCCACGAGAGATTTAAGTAACTGCGCCACCTTTCGCGATGTTTTCCAGACTGTCTACTGTCAGCTTGAGGAGCCTAATAAAGAAAACTCTTTATTCGCTGACGCATTTGTGGTCACTCTTCAGCGTCAATAAAGTTCCCTCGAGCCAGACAACTCTGTATTCCTATGCATCGAAAATCTGCCGAAACATTTACGAAAAACCCCCTAAGTGAATCAACTATGCGTGGTTTAGCTGTTCCAGGTCAGGGTTTTCATTCAACGTATGTAGTTTAATAGAGCTCCGTCACATAATGAATGCAGCCTAGACGTCTACCTTGTTCAGGCAAGGAAGTATTTTAAATGTAAAGGAACATTTTGTTTGACATGAATTCAGTCAAAAACGATGGTAGCTATATGTCCGAGCAAGACAAGATAATCTTAGGTTGAAATGAATTTACGTTCCTAAAGTGTTGTATAAAATATATAATATACAAATTCTAGTAAGCATATATCCAAATTACCCGGCTATTTTTTATTTTGTTACTAAAATTAAATTAAATTGCGTCTGTGATAAGAAATCTGACGGGAAGGTGTATTTCATACTTGTGAAAAAATGCCATACCGTCTCTTCGCCATCTTTTATTATAGGACATTCAAAACAAAAATATTGATTTTGACCGTCACGGCCGTAAAATGGAAATCAGCGCATGCCGTTTTATACATGATATAGAGGCGTTAACTACACATGCAAGAATACACTTGGTCATTCATGTCATGTCAGTAGTTCTGCAAAGGCTAAATAAGTAAATTCTACTATTTGTTTTTGAAACGAACCGTTAAGATATGAATAAAATAACTGCCAATATGAAGTGAGGAGTGCGATAAGCGGTGCGGGCCTCTAGTCCATTCCCAACATCGAAAGATCGCATAAAGTCCGAATTACATTCATTAAACAAAGACTATCAATCCTTCAATACCGCAGTCTGATTTAGCATATTAAGGAATTAAAACTGTAGGCAGTGACTTTCTGGTATCTACTGGCTAGTTGTCTAACTACGCTAAACGCCAGTCAGTCAGAATAGACTTGATTGTCAAACAAACGTCTGGTTGCTTACAACGCATTTTAGCATTTAAAAAAAGTTACATTTGCTTTCGGCCAGTTAAAATGTAACTACTATTTTAACGCCTGATTAAAATGTTAGAAGACAATAGGCGCTCAGTGAAGTGGCCTTCATACCATATGAAAAACCCACTTATCTTGAAACTGTCGAACAGCACTGGCCTGCGAGCTTGTAAACTGATATATAAAACACTTGCGGTGGCGAGCAATAACCAAATAACATGGTTTCTTCCGCAGTTGGCAAAAAGTATAAAATCTGTTTTTGAGGGTCGAGTTACTTCTAGTATGCATTCAAAAGATTTATCAGCTGTAACTTACACATGTTCCCCATGCTTTGTTTGCGTGAATAGCGTGAGCGAGAAGCCTCTGGATGCCATCGGTTAGCCATCAATATTTCCGCAAATTCTCCTTTCGCTTCCTTGGACGGTTTCATGGCGTTCAGGTAAACTTGTTCTGCGATAAAATTCAAGACTCCGGATACCGTTTTTTGCTCGCACGTCAATATGCTAAAACCTATGATAAAGAAAAAGGTCTTTCAGTGGTCGTTGGTGCTCGCAATGATCACATTCATCACCAGCGCGGCCGGAAAATGCTTTGCTACTGCGTCATTTCTAGTACCACAATGGTGATTCTTTAAACGATCTTTAACAATGGAAAACATAAATGTAAATGTATCCCCAAAGGTTTATCGGTTATAATCCGCATTTGACTAGCGTACAGATAAATATCACTGAAATCTCTAATGCCAACACCCTGAGATTGAACATCTAGGTGTCCCCTCAATGTATGGCAATAAAAGAACAGGATTATAAGGAAAATATGCAAAATCACGTGTCTGATCTAGCCATCTACGTAGGCGGAAAAGCCACCTAATCAGGCCTATTCTGGTAAACACCTTCGGATGGACATCTATCGCCATATGCTTTCATATGAAGTAGGTGGGCTAACTGATGAAATATCGACCGAGGTTCCGAAATGCGTTTTTGTTTTGAAGGGATTAACTAGGTAGGGTTGTAAAGTCAATGATCCAGCAGCCTAATTTATAATAATTCAGTAACTGCAGGATGTTGGCTTTCGAACGAACTCTTTTTCGGCTGCATACAAAAACTATTCTCAGCAAAAAATGACTATTAAGTGGCATGCATTTTTCCCACTGGTTTTTGAATCTCTTAGACGTTCAACTACATTTCATGAAAAACATTCATAAAAATATGCATTCTTTAGCTCATTTGGTAGCCAATTACGTTTTCTTTCAGTTTTGTACTCGAAAGAAGAGTATAATTTGATCTTGAAAAACTTTTTCGATTCTCGAAAAATTTTGAACCCGGCCTGCCGGTACACATGCATTCAGGGTTTTAAACCTACAAGCCATAAATTTTCCGCGAACGGAAAACCATACATTCCTCTACGATATTAAAAGGCGACCGAATGTGTTTCGCAAAATTTAGCAGCGCTTTGAGCCATATGGTTAACTTCACAAGCCGCATTCGAAAATGCAGAGACATGACGATGTATGAAGAGGCATTTCACGGTATAAAAAATCTCACATTTAAAAACGTTTTTAAAACCGGAATATACCCTTTATCGAGCATAAGATAGGAAAAAACGTGATTTTCTACCGAATGAGCTAAAGAATGAATATATTTATGCATGAAATAAAATTAAAGTTTTAAGGGCGTCGGAAACCATTGAGAACAATGCATGCCAGATAAGTAGTCAATTTTACAGAGTATAGTTTTTGCATGCAGTTAGAAAGAAGTTCTTTCGAAAGTCGGCATACTTGAGCAGCTGAATTACTACAGAACTATGCTGCATGATGATTAGTTTTACAACACTACTTTATTAAGCTTTTTGAAACGAAAACGCATTTTGGAATTTTGGTTGACATTTCATGAGTTCGCACACCTACTGTACATAGTATCCACTTCAACCAAAACATTCGAAAAACGTATTTTTATGGTTTTGGATTTTAAAACGTTTGATGACCCTCACGCCAGACCGGCGTATTTCCCCAGTGAAAACCCTTCATAAATATATATATTGGAGGTCCAAAAAGACATTTTAGAGAATTAGATACAAAAAGACGGTAAAAAATGCCCTAATGACAAGTATGCTGTTACAGATGAAACATGTCCTGTTAAAATTGAGTTGCTCTAGAATTGTATTATATTCGCTTTGTTTGCGGTTTGTAATAGTAAATGAGGCGTTTTTTCTCTGATTTTGCGGTGTAAATCTGAATCACTTAGAGCCGGGAGTACTCCTTCACTTGTTTACCAAAACGAAAATCAGGTCATTTAAACAGCTTGTTTTACATCGGTTAAAACATTTAGTGTCGTTCTTGGTCATTTATAGCAATACAGAAGGGGATTGGACTTACGAATTACGATGGTCGAAGTCCAAATGGTAATTGTAACATATCTGAAGTACTGTACATTTTATTTGTTAGACTAAGGCCTTGCAAGGCAAATCTTCGTACTCATTATGTTTCCAAATTACTCCATTATTAAAATGGACTTATTTTATTCGAAAATCGACCCATCTTTTAATTAAGGTACCATTCTGTGCTAAAAGATGTCCTGTTTTATGTATGCTTATCATTGCGCCTTTTGAGTAATGTGTATGGATTTAAATAAAAAAAGATTTACTGCAGCAATTCGGTCCCACTAAACTTCACTGTTTATTTTGAGTTAATCAGGTAAGGCAAATTATAAATAGTGATGGTATTTTCAGAAAGGGGAGATTGTTTTGATTTATTGAGCTTAATTTTGAAATCAAAGGGGAAAAACAATGTCGATAGGCGAATGGTTTTTACCAATTCCATCACTAGCACCTATAAATCCTATCAAATAAACCTTAGAAATTTACTCTGCTAAACTCCTTGTCCGAATTGTTGAACAGGCGACAAGAAGTCCATTGTGCAGACTGGATTGAGGAACTCCGCTATTTAAAGCAGGCACGGACACGCCGGTAGTAGTATAACATATATTTTAAAATTCTCATGCCCGCGCTTCATTGCATCTGTATTTATTTATTGCATTTAGCAAACAGGGAGAAACCGGCTCCGGGATAAAAATGGACAGGAGTATGTGTCTGCTGTAGACCCATAATCGAAATCAAAAAAGAATAAACGTGAAAAGACGAAACGTTTTCTCGTTGAATTTTTGAAACACTTTCAGTGGCACAGGGGGCAACTCGAAAAATTCTCAGGAATACGGCAGTTTGTATCACGTTTATCAGAAAGCTTTTGTCAAGTGCTCAAATGTACTTTGGTGCTTATTTTTAACTTCTAGGAGTCATATATAAAGCTACATCAAACCGGCTTTCTTAGGATTGACGTACATATAAGAGACTTTAAGTATTTCTCAATTAAAGGGCTTTAATAAACACAAATTAAAGCAACCACCTTGTGCATCAAATTCAATTAGGACACCAAAAACACAAACTATCCATTATCATCAAAGACTATGATGACGCTTTTCGAGCGATCATTATCGCTAATAAAATAGAATTTGCATTCATACCACTGCATTAGCGAAGCACTTTCTAACTTCTTTGTTTCTGACCAGTCTCTCAAAGGGTGAACTTAAGAAAACGCTAATCTCATTGACAACCACACTTATACACTCGAAAAGGGCTACTTTTAAAATATGCCGCAGCTCCTGCAAGGCAGACAAAATATATTTCTTATAAATTCCATAAGTTTATCGGCCGATGCACTAAGTCCTGGGTTCTATTCGAGAATTACCGAGAAAGCTCTTGTATGTTCGTACCTATGTTGGTTTATTTCATAAGCAGCTTAACTTGACAGGTATAATGCAATGCCTCAAACCAAATTTAAAAATTTTGTATATATTTTTATTTTTGTCATTTTGGTTTTCAGAAATACTATTTTTGGCTTTTTTATTTTGTTTACATTAAATTGATTTTACTTATGGTTAATGGTCATTGCGACAGATATTGTTAAAAAATATGTTTTAAGTTCGGATTTATTTGAATATTTTGTGGAGTCGAGCGCACACTGACATGGTCGGGGCTTAACTTAACTTTATTATAAAACAATCTACTCGATAACAGTCTTCATAAATCACACTTTTATATCCTTGTGTCCTTGAATCAAAAGAAAAAATTACCAAAACAACATTGGTTGTCTTGAAAATTACTTTCAGAGCCCCGTAAGGCAATTTAAGGAGAATGTAAATATGTAAGTTGTTTCCAGAAAAACGGAAATTTAATCGTATTTAAAAATACAGACTCATAAACGTAAGTGAATTTGTGTTCTTAAAAGCCGTACTGTACTCCAAATGCTTTTATTTCCGAGGCATGCCTATCTTCCGGGGATATTAGGGCAATCCATAAGGAAGTACAAGAACCCAACCTTTAACGGAAATTATGACGTTTGAGCACGTGATGCAGCCCGCTGTATGCGAAAAGCTTCCACAAATTAATTATGAACGGCATTACTTTATTATGTATATGACCACTCCATGCTTTATTTATAATCGTGGAATGCGGCCCTAACTGAAACACGGGTAATTAACTTGGTCTGTTTATAAGTAATGAGAAACATTTTCTCTCGTCAGCGACAGAAACGTAGTTTGTAGATTTCCGGTAAGCTTACAAGACCACCGAGAGCGCCAGTAGTTTTCCTGATTTTGCTTTATAAATGGTTAAAGTACCTTCTATAGTGTTAACAACAAAGGACACTTTTCCCAACGGATTATGAGCGTATTCATAACAGGTCTTGACTGTGAGTGTTTGATTTCTTTTACCGCTACAACTAGCATTCGTAGTCGATTCACAACTATTACCTTAACCGCCATCTTCATAAAAACGCCCAAAATGCAATAGATAAATACATGCATTCACAAACTATTTAAAAGGTTTTTTTGAACACAATTGCAGAACCTCTCATTTTGATCAATTAATTGAGAACACCGAAAGCCATAAAATATTCAAGTACATTTCCAAGGCACCCTGTAGCTCAGCAGATGTCAACGTTGGTGAATCCACACAATAATTTTACGGGAAAAAGTGTCTTTTGTACGCCGAAATCGGTATAATTAAGATGGTATCCGATAATTCAGTTCTTATTATTCAGTTGCCGAATGGCCCCCTCAGTAGGTGGTCTTATGAAAATGTTGATTTCTGTAGTGTACTCATCGCAAAATAGGGCGAAATCTCATTTCATTCAGTCAAACGCAGCGCAAGCTATACAATGCGGGGAAGTTGCTTTAGATTCTCTTAAAACCGTTTTGAAACATGAACAAACATTAGGCCGTTAACTGACTGCCATACTGCATGATACACGATTTCTTGTGTGATGTCTGAGCGTAAAAGGCATAAAAAGGAAATCGTGAATCATATTCTATTTATGCTATCTTATTTACCCACTTATGTGGATTTACAAGTTTTATAAGAAAATCAAGTTTTATATGTGGAGTTAATCCATTTGGCCTATTTTTCGATGCTGAGAACATCTTCACCCTTCCGAAAAGTTATTATCTCTGGCCAGAAAAATGCTATATCTCACATTTCCTTTTCGCTTTTACGTAACCGAATTCCATCCATGGTTGTTTTTTAGTTTTAGTTCGTGCATTCAGGCTCGTTTCTGATTGATTGGAAAATTTTCATCAATTTAGGCATATGTTACTAGTTACGCTGAATACTATCTTTTTCGCTCCCACAAAAAAGGGGGACGTGCTATCTACGGCTACTGGGCTGTTTTCACAAATGACTAGAAGATTCTTGACCTTTGTAGGCGAGAACAGAATGGCCGCTTTTTATACCTTTGAGTTTATTTTAAGTTAGCAATAATTCCTTTAAGTTTCTGGTTCAAATTAAATGATATACCCTAAACTATAACTATTGTTCTCCTTGATAACAGGGAGGAAAACATCGAATCAGAAGGAACGCTTATTCTAGTGAGGCGGTCTTTCTGCGTCCACCTTAGCCTGTTCAATTAATATAATTCTGGCACTTACCACAGCAGTTAAAGCAAACTAAATAATAACTCACTTCTTCTTATACTCTTCTGCAAGTGGGTAAAACACTTGTAGTTGATGACTGGTATCTGTGGTGGCGTGAATTCATTGAGGAAATCATCAAATATCTCTTCGTAGAGCACATATCGCGCAACCTCCTTCCAGCAGTACTCGTTTACCAGGCCTTCGACTTCATGCGGCAGTTTTTGAGGGGGTAAACAATCGGCCGTTCTAGCCAGCCGAAATAATTCAGTGAAGAGAGGTTTGTCTGTGGTGGTCTTGTCCATTTTTGCACACTTTGGGACAATGCTGCCTGTAGTAAGAAGATCAGCCAAACCATTATATTTTATCAAAATAGGTTAAAGTATGAGTTATTCTTCACTTGGGGTTTTTAATAGATCAAAGGAAAACTAGCTTTGCTATGTAGCATTAAACTGAAGAAAAATGTATTTGTTTTTGCAATAAAACTAGTCTTAGCGGGTATCAGGTAGATATTTACGCCTTAAGCAAATCAATCTTCGTATGTCGGCTCCTGCGTGTCCAAACTGCTGGAATCTTTCTCACATGGTGAAAGCTAGGCTGAAGTGCAAAGTATGAATCAAACAAAAATGAAAAATCGCGGGGCCAGATGTTGCCTTAATAATTGCGTTATCTGTTGGCTCGCATTTTTACTCGAAAACAAACAGTTTATTTGAAGAAAGCAGGCCCGCCCCCTGTTTTCCTTCCTTCTATGTGCCCTTACTGTCACTGAAACCTTGCTCCGTTTACATGCACATAATTATTGTCCATGTAAAGATCTTTTGCCTAATAACAAAAGTATTATGTGCATATGCTCACTTTATTACAAAACAAGTATTGTTATAGTAACACCTTTGCAGGAAGGACGTTCACAACCTTTACAGAAGGTAAGCCCAACATTGGGAACTTGAACATGAATTAGTTTTTAATAAGGCTAAATTTCGCAGCTCTGTCTCACTCGAATGACTTATCTATCCTGCTTTGAAGGCAAGACAAAATTACACCGACCGAAGGTGAGGATGGATGCGGGGTTGAAAAACCTGGAAAGCTCCTCTGCGACTTGATTTTCTCTCCAAGATTAAAGGAGCCTCGGAGGTCACGTAAGTGATTGCAGTTTGAGCGAGCTATTGCAGCCTAACTCGCGGTCTTGAGAAGGATCAAGTCACCACGTTAGTTAGCAAGTCACGACTCGAAAATGCGTAATAACTTTGGGACCGTCTGATTTACCGCAAAACAGAAGGTACTATCTACCATGGGGCCTTATTTTCCAATTTATTTAACACAAGCCAAGGATTTGTCTGATTAAGAAACGTAAAGCGAAGAAGATGCTCACATACTCCGTAGCTTGAAAAAAATGGGATAACTTTACTTGTAAATTATTTAAATCAGTGTGTTTACTTGGTTGTCATTGACTATAATTCCTGGAAATAATTTAACTTTAACACTGTCGTTAGGGGAATATAACAAAATAAATTCAAAAATCCTGCACGAACTGTCTTCTCGAAGTGCAGGAAAGCTGAAGAAAAGAGCGGCCATACGCTGTTAGTATCCAGTTTAAAATCTATTAGAAGACAGAAGGTCATCAAACGTCCACTTCCATATATGCAAACGACAATTTATTCCATCGACAAGGATGCCCATACATTATAAGTTTTTAAACATTTTGCTCTATGATAAATTACATTTTGCTGCCTGACAATGTGTCTAAAACAATAGGTTAAAAATCGCTCACCTTTTATAGGACGGTGAAGAGAATTTCTGCTCCTAGAGAGATTTCCGGACGATGTTAAAATAGTCTGCTAAAATATCTGTTTGCGAGTACTTAAAGCCATGAGCCGTGACCGCCTCTGATTGGCTGTCAATAGAGCAAACTGATTTACACGTTCTGATGGCCTGTAGGTCTTATATTGGCTTACAGGATATTTGCGAATGCGATCTCTTGTGACTGGCAGTTGATGCTATCGATAGGTTACCAAAATTGGCCTTGCACACTTATTTTTAAAGACTGCTCTAATTCTTACTTAAAGGGCCTTGTATGAGAAGGCGAGTCCCATTCCTGTGAGGAATAGATTACTCTTAAATAATGACCGTAATGTGCTGACGGTAATAGATACAAATCTTTCCCAGGAACTTTTTGGAAGACGATATGCTAATTCCATATGAAGAAATATAATTGCTTTTAACTGATCGTATCAGAAGGAGCGTATGAGTCCAATTACGGGCCTTTATATGAATTCTATAGGATAACTAGACTTGAATTAAGATGCTGTGTTTCTGTTCGTTTTTGCAGCCCAATTTACAAGCTCATAAACAATTCGATAAAATTAATTGACTCCATTTTACCACCACTTGAGACAGGAGACCCAACTTAACAGTATTCCAAATATAGACAATTGTATTGATATTAGCAGATTGCCCTTTAAGGATGTGTTAGCCAGAAGTCAAACTACTTTTAATGCTAATTTTGAAATCATTTTCGGGAAATTAAAAGAAAAAAGTGATGCAAAATGGCAGCTCTATTTTATAAGCACTCAAAAAAATTAAAAGTGTGCGTTTAGAAAAAATAAATTTTTCCAAATATCATGAAAGCGGCATTAAAACATCCAAAGTACATCGCCTGTTTGCGATAGAAAATAAAAAATTACCCTCAACTTCACAAAATACTGAGGGATATTTAAAATAAAAGAATTAAAACGCATCCACCCCGCATTATCCACTACCTCCCGCAGGACATTTAAGCTGCAAAATCCGAACCGTGAGTAAACTAATGTTTGCTCTTAATTGGCTTTGTCAATTTTTCAGAAAGGACTAAAGACAAGCCAAGTAAGTTTACAAACTCTTCCTAAACAAGAGAATGTCTTATACTGGGGACAACAATAGTTCATTATGACGCACGAAAATGAATGAAGTGGAAGAATTTGATCTAAAAAAGGCGGAAAGTTTAACCTGCGTGAATATTCCGGTGCAGTTATATTCGTTTGAATCAGCAAAGCAGCAGGCAATTGCCCGATCAACCTCTGCCACCGCGTCGAGCCTCATTATGTCTAACTAGGCCTTGCTAGTGGAACACAAAGGCAGATGGATTAGACAGTGCGGCCGAGCCTGTCCGAGATCTCGCATTACAGAAATGTTGACATGCTATTCTGCCCCCAAAGAGGCTTACTTGTTGTGATTCTCAGTACAACCATTTGATTGGGTAATTATGTACTCGAAATTGACACCCCGTCCTGCCTATGGCCATATGGCAACTTACCGATTTGACGTCTGCATAAATGCAGTCCGCTTTTTTTCACTTTTGTGACAGTCTAGAGATGGGGAAAGATATATGATCAGCTGGTACATCCAGACTTATCCCTTGACGGTATGACCTCGGCTTATCAGTTGAAGGAAAAATGATTGGGTAGGGAACTCGCATTTGGTGCTGAGAAAACTCCCGTTACAATAATCCAATTAATCTCATATAATTTGCATACTCCCACGCAACAGTGATTCGCATGAAGTTGGAATTGCGGATCGTCAAAGGGTTTAGTCAACATTACAAGTCTACTGAGTGAGAACCACTGGATAACAGGATTTTATCGTCGAATCAGAGGAAACATAAGCACTTGGATATGCACAGGCAAAACCCTTTTGTTGTTTTCCCGCTTATAAAATCAGCAGAGTTTAGGAACCTGTAAGGCTAAATTCGAAAGTGACAACGATACTAACATATAAGGAGGATTATTAATGCTTTTAAATAGCCAACTTCTTTTTATCCATGAAAAAATAGTATAGTTGGCAATAGGAAGTACATCACAAGCCACTAAAGTATTCCAACGTGCGAGAACACTGTTTATCTAAAACATTCTTCATATTAAGGAAGATATGTGTTTTCGATACCCTGGTATTTTTAAAATACTGCCCACAGATTTCACAATTAACCATAATTATTTCACGAAAGATTTGACACTATCTAGGTCACTGTCCAAGAAGTTCGAGCAACTATTTGGTGTTTTTCTGGCGAAACTACGTTAACTCGAGTTTCTACTTTTGCCTGATTATTAATCTGACAAATTGAATGTGATATTGTCGAGGGCTATCCGTAAAAACATCTGATATGGTAACAAAATCCCGGCATATGGCATCGTCCTTTGTTGTTGTAGCTCGCGATCCCACGCAAGCACGCCCTACCACATCAAGGTCACTCGTTTTTATAGCTCGGGACAGCAAAGCTTCTGTCCGCTGGCAATAAACTTGTCCGTGTAGGTTTTATCGTGCTCTTCTGCTGGTCACGATTTGGCCCTGATTGTCGAGATGAAGGCATGCCCAGTATGCTAGCCGTTAAAGTACGACGATGAATTAATTAATTAGAGAGATCTCTTATCGAATGGGATAAATTTCTGAAGACAGATATTAACCGAGCTCTTGATCGTGTTAGCCAGAAAGTACGAAGTCTTAAGAACCTATGCATTCCCATTGCAAACTCTGACTAAATAATCATCTGCAGTTAGAAGAAAATGAACGGAAACGGGTAGAATCTGAGGGATGTCCCAGAATTTTGTCATACATAAATCTATAAGGGTAAAAATTACTGAAAAAAGGTTTTGTTATCAATGCCCATAGTAAACATAGTTTTAAAGGGGAGAGCTCGCCTGAAAATCTTCCGCGTTGACCATTAAGTCCTATTCGGATTTTTATATTTGCAAAAAGCGTTGCCATCGCTCCTGTTTCTTAGAAGACCTTCACGGCTAAGTTCGCCAGTGCAGCATCTTGCGTGTGAGTTACAGAGGCGACTAAGACGATTTAATGTCTTTCGGGGGCATTAATTTTTAAACCGAATGGATGCTATAAACTGAGATACTATCAGAGGCCAATTTCTGCGCGGACTGGCTTTTGCTCATTTTAGGCAGCTTCGTCTAAGCACAAAGTAGGACAGTTACGAAAAGTGTTATCTCCTCACGCTTATACAATGAGTACCATCATGGTTCAGGTAAGCAAACAATGTCACCAAGTGCAGAAACTTGGCTACGCCTTATTCCTTCAAGGTATGCAGCCCGTAATAGCACGCAGCGCGTTAACAAACACCTCAGAAACTTAAGTGAGAAGATGCTATGTGCGGATATCTTAAACGTTTTCTCCACTAATTTATTTTCTTATTTTCTAAACCAAAAGCATTTTTAGTAGATGAGAGCACTTTGTCTAAGATATTATTTTTAAACACAGTAAAAAGACTTTTGACCGCTATTAAAAGTACAAAAAGGCAGGAGTTCCTTTGTTTATTGCGTTTACTCAAGCGAAGGATTATAAATACTTTTTGTTGCATTCACGGGAAAGCTTTGAAATGCATTATCAGCTAAAAATCGATCGGCGACCTGTAAGCTGGAAGAAGCGATATTTTCATTGATTTGTTCTGTTTTCAGTAGGCGGACTAACTCATGAAATGTCAATCGAAATCCCGAAATTAAATTTCGTCTCGAAAAGATTAATAAAGTAGGGCTGTAAAACTAGCCAGCCTGCAACATTATTCTATAATAACTCAGTTACCTCAACATGCCGGCTTTCGAACGAGCTTCCTTTCAGCTGCATGAAAAAACCTTACTCAGTAAAAAAGGACTAGTTATGTAGGATGCATTTTTCTCATTGATTTCCGCTGTCCTCAAAAATTCCCTTATATTTCATGGAAAACATGCATAAAATACTTATTTTCTTGCTTATTCATTAGAAAATAATGTCTTCTTTCAATTCTATGCTCATTTTAAGAGTACGATACGGTTTTCAGGAACTTTTCCTATTCTTGAATAATTTTGAACCCAATCTGCCGTTACACTTGCACTCAGAGTTTCAAAACAACAAGCGATGTAGTTTCCGCGTACGGAAAACCACACATCATTCTATGGTATTAAGAAGAGACCATGTAGGGTTCATAAAATTTAACATTGGATTTGATCCATATTGTTAATTTTATAAGCCACATTGGTAAACGCGGAAACATGACGTTTTATGAACGGTCATTTTACGGTAATAAAAAGTCTCACAATTAGAAACATTTTAAAACCGAATTATACCCTTCGTTCGAGTGTAAACTTGGAAGAAGATGTCATTGCCTACCGAATGAGTTAGAGAATGAATATTTTGTATGTATGCTTTCCAATAAATAGAATTGAATTTTTAAGAACGTCGATAATCAATGAGCAGAATGCATGCTGTTTATGTTATCATGCTTCCGATAAGAAGTTCGTTCAAAGGCCGGCATGCCGAGGTAACTGAAGTACTATCAAATTATGCTGCACGATGATTAGTTTTACAACTCTTCGCAACTAAGCTTTTCGAAACGAAAATGCATTTCAGAATTTCGGCTGACATTTCGTGAACTAGTCCACCTACTGCATATACGTCGGTTGAATAGCTCAGATGGCGAGTTTTCGACGTAAATCCGCGTGATCTACATCTCTACGTCGTTTTCCCATACGCCTTTTATTCATTGTCGAAGTTCCTTTGTCTTCTTATTCGCATTTTTAACGTACCGTCAGCAGGACTTGACAGTTCAGTCGTCACAGTCCGCATCGTTGTCGTTTGTCCCATAAAATGGACGCAGTAACGGTGATTTGCGCACGAATTAGTTCATAGAGGGAGGGACTTGTGCAACGTCCACTGTACTCTTTCTTCCCTCACCCTTCACGCACTGATAATAGAACAATTTCAAAATGACCGAAGGTGAGCTAAGGTGCGATGGGAAACAGCTCCGAATAATCCGTTTACGCACGCCCCGCACTAGCTGGTCCTCATTGCGTTTACCAGTGTACTGAATGGACGTCTCGGATTTCACATAGGTGAGAATGCCTTAAAGGCCACATTGAGGAGGAGACAATGCATCCTGACTCTGGACACTCCCCTCCGCTCTCCATGAAAACTGGGTTATCCCGTCAGCTTACAACCTTTCAGGCTACGGCTACAGTGCGTGACCGATCTCATGAAATGTTGGCCGAAAATCTGAAATGCGTCTTCGATCAGGAAGGATTACTTAAACACAGTCCAAATACTGATTGCCCTGAAACATAATCCTATAATAATTCAAACTCTATAGGATGTTGGCTTTTGAATGCACTGTTTTTGAATCTCCTGTAAAAACCGTACGTGGTAAAAAATGACTACTTATGTAGCATGCATTTTTCACACTGATTTTCGATGGTCTCGCAAATTCAAATATATTTTGTAGAATACACAAACAAAGATATGCTTTCTTTCAGTCGTGTGATAGCGAATCACTTCGAATTTATTTTTTATACCCGAAAAAGGTGGATAATTAGGTTTAAAAAAGTTTTATATTACCCGAATAAGTTGGAGCCTAATCAGCCGTTGCATTAGCGTCTAGTGATCTCAGTCTATAAGGTGAATGAGTTCCGCGTAAAGAAAATCCCATATTATTCTATGCCTTTAAAAAGGTACTATATAGAGACCATGAAAATTTACGACGGATGCGGGCTATGTTGTACATTTCATGAGGCACAGTGGTAAACGGATAGGTACAATGCTGTATGAATGCACATTGCACGGTCTTAAATATCTAATAATTAGAAACTTTTTTAAAAGCTAATTATACGCCTTTTTCGAGCATAAAATATAAAGAAGACGTGATTCTCTATTAACTGACTGAAAGAAAACATATTTTGTTTATGGTTTATATAAGATCTATTTGAATTTGCAAGACCATCGAAAATCAATGGGAAAAATGCATTGTCATTTCTTACAGAGTACGCTTTCTACAGGGGATTGAAAAGTAATGTGTCAAAAAGCTGACGTCCAGCCGAGTCAGAAATATTATAGTATTATGCCACAAGATAATTAATATTACAATTGCGCCTAAGTAATTCTTCCTAATCGAAAAACTATTTCAGAATTTCAGCCAAAATTTCATGATATCGGTCAGTCACTGTAGGTGAGATTGCCTTAAAGGCCGCACTGGGAAGGAGACGTTGCATCCTGATTCTCAATCCACTGGACACTCCCCCTGCGCTCACCATGAAAACTGGGTTATCCCGTGACTTGCAACCTTTCAAGCTACGACAAATGTCATGTCGTGACACGCTAATGTGCCCCAGATTTAGTATCGTAAGCAGTGCGCTGATGAGCCGTTCAGATGAATTTACACCATCCTGAAAATGAATATTCAGGGTAAAGGAAGCAGATGCGATCGCTGAAACGAGTTTCTTGGCCTGAAGTTTCGGATACTCACTCCAATACGTCATCAGAGACAGTCGCAGAAAAGGATAATATGAGGCACAGGGTGAACAGTATTTCTAGGACGCGGTTGCCAAACAACCGCACGCCAACTACATCTGGCAGTACTTGTGTTCGTGAAGAAGGAGACATGCTAGCTTGGATAAGAGCTTTATTAGCCTGACGTTTCGGATGCCTGTTCGAACCCATCATCAAAGACAAAAGCAGGGTACTCGCGTTCATCGCGGGGGTTGCAGTTGTTGCGATGATTGCTCGTCGTTTCGCAACATAGTCGTTGATTTCCGTGATGTCATCACCGTTTTTTTATCTTTGGCATGACGATTACTCGGCAATTCGACTCGCTCTCACCGTGACTGCTGGTTAGTAATTTTGCCCAGGCAGACTCTCAGCACAGAATATGGAGGCGGAAGGTCATTTCGCTAGTTAACTGAATGCAGTCCGGCGAACTGTGACTCAAGCTGCTCATGGTTCACGCCGTGACCGCCCCTTGAGAAATGTCCAGTCTCTTGAAACTTCAAAAATATGGCCGGGTCCCGTCGAATAAGCAGTGATCTGAGAGTTAACGTCATTCCTCCTCATTGCTGCTGCATGCTCGGTCATTCGCGTTCGAAGTGGTCCCCCACTTTCTTTGACGTAGTTGCCTTGTCCGCAACTGCACGTGATCCCCTAAACGACTACCAATGTTTCATGCTCTGGCAGTAGTTTTAGGCCTTATGGCCTGATGTCTGAGGGTTGCCTCCGGTCTCTGTGCAACTGCAAATCCGAGTGGTGCGAGTAGGCGACTGACGGTTTCGGAGATGTTCTTCGCGTTAGAAATCGCCCGCTGAAGTTTGTTCTTCGTTGCGTTTATACATGCAGCGGCTGACAAAACTGCACAGGCACACATTGCCTCTAAGCACCCGTCCAAGATGCTGTAGTTTAGCGACCTTGTCTTCCGGTTCACTGCGGTGCACCTCGACACACCGGTACAGTACTCTTAAGCAACTCCGCCCGCGGTTAATTTGGTGGTTGCTGTTGAAGCTAGGTACCTGTGTCGTATTAGTTGTTTTCCTGAACAATTTAGTTTTCAGTCCACCACAATATTTGCGGCAGAAGAGGACGTTGAGCAAAGCTAACTGCTTACTTTTTCCCCTCCATCGTGAATTAGATGTCTGGGAAGACGGCGTTGAGATGTTCGTTGAATTCCGTTCGATGACGATGATGGTAGCATCCAAATGCCGAGCCCAGAATTTCGGTCAGCGGTGTCGGAAGACCAGCAACTCCAAACGTTGCAGGACCACCTTAGCAACGCGTCCCGGAGTCTGTGAATCCGTTGGCGTACCTTTCATCTACCCGTAAATTGTTCCATCAAAAGTAAAGTACGCCTTAAGACAGAATTTCAGAGGTTGGAGGATTTGGGCGTGTCCGAAACAATTCTCCATTCCATCGTATTTGTCTCGCAGGAGTAACTCGGCGATCTCTATTGGCAGGTCCTGTTGATCGGAGATAAAAAATGGGGGTAGCGTCATAAAAACTGCTTCCTGGAACTCGCCTGCTCGTTTCTATCAGCCATATTCAAGATTTCATTTAAAAAGACTTGTGGCGGCAGAACCCTGCAGTTTCTTAAAGCCACTGGTCCAGATTCAGCTTCGGTGCTTTATCTTTTTGTAGGAAGACGCATCTTCCACAGACTTTACTTCCTCCTAATTAATAATACTCATGAGTGAAAGTGACCTCTTGGTGTTTTCCTTCCGGCAAAATGCCCCCCTATTCAATCTGGGGAGAATTCCAGAAGCGTTACCGACAAAGGCAGTTATTTGTATGGCTTCGAGTAAGAATCCCAGACGCAAGGCCAATAAATTTCTTGTTCCCGTGATCGCATCTTCTTCTTTTTCTTCTATTTCCATCTTATTTGTCATAATAGCCCATCACTCGACTATTAATTGCTTCTAATTAGCCATCACCCCCGTGGAATCCGAAGGCGGACGGAGACGGCCATTTCTGTCCT
The DNA here is from genome assembly GCA_902702965.1 of Spirometra erinaceieuropaei. NCBI lineage: Eukaryota > Metazoa > Platyhelminthes > Cestoda > Diphyllobothriidea > Diphyllobothriidae > Spirometra > Spirometra erinaceieuropaei. The sequence goes on along the minus strand of CACRXP010000245.1, from coordinate 331,351 downwards.
GCAGGTAGGATGGTTCGATGAACGACAAGAATGCATGACATAAAGTTTTTTCTGCGTGCTGAAGCAAAGATATTATGAGACCTTTTGGCAATATCTACACAATAACCTAATGGATCGAGCGAACCCACCCAGCAACCTCAAGTAAATAGTTAAAACGCCGGAGAAACGGGTGTGTTCTGTAGTACTTTTTTGTGCACTTTTACTTTCATAATCGAAAGCACATCGGGCCCCCAAATGCCTGTTCCTGCAAACAGGCAAGTCTTCGCCCTTTAAAAATTCCTGTCCAGTCCTCAGATTGATCTTTCACTGTCTGTCTTATTAGGAAATACTAATATCGACAGTACTTATGTTCTTACTTCTCATATTGACCCAAATGTGAAAAACTCGGCGCCCCGGAGGGATTTAAACCCACGCAGTAAAGGGATGGCTTTAGTACAGCCAACGCTCTAACCACTTGAGCTACGAGGCCCCACCGGACGACGCGAGTTTAATCGCATTTGGGTCAAGTTACCCGCCCAACCTACTGCAACGTCTTGAATCCACCAAATCTGATACTTTTCGCCAATGATGGGTTAATGGTTCCTACTATGATTTATTAGATCGAACCTTGTATTATTTTCTTCTGCCATGAGTGGAGAGGTTGCGTTTATTTTACAGGTTTTTCGAGTTACTATGGCACATCAGGCACCCCACATTTTGCAGGCAAATTATCATCTTTAAGGCATTATTGTGACTTTCCGACGATTTTGCAGGTAGGTCGCTCAAAAGATCTTTCGAAATTCGATACCTTTATTATTATTTCGGCATCTGTTGAGCTAAACTTTGCAGTGCATGAAATAATTGGCTGTGGCTGAATGAGCTTAGGCCAGCATAACATGCAGGAAACTAGACAATACTTGACTGCACTAATTCCCAGAGAAATGTTTCAAAAGCTCTAATTCCCCCCCTTGATATCTCTGATATCTCGTATTTCAAAACATTCGTGCTAAAGAGGTAAAAGTCTTCTTACCTTTACTTCCATGAATAACTTCTCATCTTTTTTTGCATTACGATCATAGGGAATTCATATTCTGTAGTGGTTTTGGACAAAATTGTTACAAGGGGATGTACAAATCCTTCTAATTATAGCTCAATTGACCGGAGCGTTTGGTCTATACTAATTACTAATACAGCTCAGTGCAGACGGTATTTTTGCACCGAACCCCGTTTGCTCACTTTGGTCAGCGGCCAGGGATTTTTCCAGTGATATCACGAAACGAATTTTCGGCGCTCGTTCACTCAAAACCTCTTTCCAGTTTAGTCACGTCGAACTGCCCAGGAGGTGGAAGAGACCTCCTTTCGAGCCAAACAAGTGAGATTTAAGTCCACTTACAAAGCAGCCTTTGGCGCCAAGCTGAATTAACCAAGGCAAGGTAATTTGGGTGCAGAAGTGTCGCTTTGTGCAGAAAAACACACCCTGGCGGAAAGTCAGTTGTGCCAACGAAAACAACCCCGGCGCCGACAAAATCCGATGGTCCCAGAAGGGCATATCATTAATCGGAAAGCAGAGCGCAAATGGCGTTAATGAGGATTTGCAAGCGAACAAGTTATAGAATAAATCAGCGACAGATGTCTCTAATCTCCTGTTGAATGTGCAGTGAAACGGGAAAAGGCGGTCAGGCGTGTAATTCGGGGCACTTCTTGTCACATTAAACCACTCGTTGCTTCTGATTATGATCAAAACTATTGTTGTTTAGAAAGGAGAAAGGAAGAGTTACAATTGGTCACGAAACGGTCGAAACCCGCAGGTTATCTCTAGTTTCAGGAGTCCAGATGATGGGTGAACATACTAAATCTTGTACAATTCCTCAGGTACTAGGTTAATTTGTCCACACGCGTTTAGTTGCCGCAAAATAACACATTTGCAGAGGCTCGGCTCGTCGATGGGTTTTTCATGGTTCCCGTGTATCTACTGGTAAATGTATCGGTTCTGAAAGTTTCGGTTTTTAAGTGTATTAGAAACCAATGTAAAGTATGTGTACTACTGAGCTCTTAATGGCAGTGCATAAAGAATGCGCTTCTCCCACAGAAGCTGATGCATTTTGTCTCACAAATTCATATAAGTTTCTGGACTGAGCTTAAATGTCCTTACTTCGAAGAGTTGGCATCAAATTAGCGCATCAGCTCTTGAGAAGTTTACAAAACTGAAAAGATTAAACCGAGTGATATTATCGCATGAGACGTAAACCTGTCTGAATCAACTGTTTTCGACAGTTCCGTTTTCATATCATAGTTGAGATCCTTAGTTAACATCAAAACCATTCACAGGACATTCGAAAATCTATCATGTTAGAGGGGAGGCTTCTAGTAATGGAAGCCTAAATTAAGTGACAAACTGGCCTTTCGCCGGGAACTTTTTCGGTTCTTTTTTTTAGATTCTATTGGAGGAAAGGCCTTAAGTAGGCAGTATTTATCCCTTCCACTGGAAAAGACTGACTATTGGCCTATTGTGTCTTGGTAAAATGTAGCGTAGGAACGAAGGCTAGTTGTTCGATTTAATAAAATTATATGATTTAGAAGGCTTTTAATAGGTTTGTTCGACTTTGCCTTTAATTTGAACTTCCGAGGTTTTCACGACGGGTCTGAAGGGAATTACTGCATACTTCAGATACGATTCAGTAGCTTATGGATGTCTGGATTCGTATTTGCAACAGCATGAGGAGGCCGTACAAAAATGTGCTGTTCTAAAATCTTTAGAAGTCGGGATCTGCAGCGAGTTTTAAAATTTTGCTGACCTAATTTCCAGCAAAGGGGCGAGAGTAAGCATACTTTATGACAGTCCTCTATTGGTAGGGTAGTTGACTTTAAATAATTTTGGAATGTGAGTAGAATATATATATATAGGCAGAATTCTATTACCGACAAAGACAAGGGAGACTGGAATGGCCACTTCTGGCTTATTAGCCGTCGTCAGCCAGCCATACCCAAGCCCGAAGTGTGGAACATATCATATTTCCATCCTATATATATATATTTTTACCTCACTATGGACTGAGTAGGTTGTCTAACGAAGCGTTAGGACAAAAATCTTAATTCCACTTCCTGCCCTGTATTCAGGATAGTTCGCCGAACGTTGCAAGAGTGACGTGGAGTACTTCCTGCCACGGCTGACAGAACCAGAGTGAGTGGCTCGATGGCAGAGAAGTATGTCTTCGCAAGCGTTTTGCCGTTTGGAATTTAACCTTCTAAAATCAATGGCAACTTCTAAATTCTTGCGCAATTGTCTGAATATTTTCATAGACCATCGTTCATAGATTTCTGACGTCTGCTTGAAAACTTGGCCATGTATCCCTTGGATATTGTAAGTTTGCTGAAGCACCAGTGCATTTTCTAATGTCAACATGAAATTCTTATGATCTTTTACGCAGCGAGAGATTCAGTTGGCGGGAGAGGCAAAGCTGACTGCCGATTAATTCGGATGCCAAGCAAGCTTGCCGTGGTGGCTGAGAGAACAGTCGGTCTGTGAAGATTCCGGACACAGATGTTTCGCACCACGTTCGACCTAGATGCTTTATCTCTTAACCTAGGATACGCTCTCCTTACATGTCTGGAAAAACGCAATATAAAGTCTCCCCCAGAAAGGAAGACTATGACTGCAGCGAACTGGAACTCAGATCCCAGCAAGCGATTCTGCGGACGTGTGACCTCTCAGTTTCTCCAGATGTACAGGCTTGGGAGGCGTGTGTCTACAATTCTCTTCTTTTTGCTGTCAGTCGGACATGACCTAAGCCGAGGCTGGAAAGTCTCGCGACACGATATAGGGCTCATTTGTCCAAGCGTTTGACGTAATGTCCTACTGACCGCCCCCACACGCACTCATACCTATCGCATCGAGGGTCGTGGGATGTGGACTCAGCGTTCAGTGTAGGAGCGTTAAGTATGGCATGTTAAGCCTGTATGCTCACTTTTTATTTACTCCACTGTTTAAAAATACAGGGATAGGACGATCCCTTTTGTGACGTCCCCTAATCTGAGCAGGGTTGTTTGAGTGCTGTGACACATTTTGGCGCGCGAACCTAGGATGGAGATGGCGTAACCGCGTGCTGGTGAAGATGACCGGTGCCCTTTCTCCTCACTTCCGCCGACCCCTTCCCCGTATCGTATCGTGACGTTCGCACCGTTATCCTCCTCTCCACGTCCGCGCCCCCCTCGGCCCCTCCCTGCAGTTGCCCACAGCGCTGCGTTCCCCACCGGTTTACTAGCTGGCATGGTGGTATCGCCTCTCCACCCAGACAGGTCAGTCAATGGTTGTAACTCGTCCTGTCTGTATCATTATACACCTTCCAATTCACATTTCTGTTCATTGTATCTTCTCATCCACTGGTCGTTTCTTCTTCCTATATGTACGGATGAGTATCGTGAACAACTGACAATCGTATTCAGATCAACGCAAGCCAGGATCTCTTTCCGGTATTCCGTTACGTGGTTATGTGCTTCCCTTGACGTCCTCGGTCGATACACTTTTGCGTATGAACTCTCATTAGGTTGGTCACCTGGGTCGAAATTGTGGTCTTTTAAGAAAAACTACTTCCGTAGGGTGGGTTTAAAGAAGCCGGAGGTCTAAGGAGTAGACGTAGGGAGGAAAAACTGCTCTTAAAACACTCAACCATTCTTACGAACGCTATAAGTCTCTAGCCTTGACAGTTTGTTTGATGCCAAATGAGCCGAACGATTCATTTAGATCGACTAAGTTCTAATCACCGATAGCGAGGTCTTATCAACAGTTTTGTGTTTTGACGTTGCTGAGAGTAACTTTAGCAGCGCTTACACTGTAGCCTCCCGTCGTCTCTTTGCAAATGGATATATTTCGTGGCGCAAACTGTCACATGCAAGACGAGCTTAGAGATCTCCGCGAAGTCGAGAAAAAATTTGAATGGTTGTCCCACCCAGAATGTTTTGTCTGTGTGAAAGGCAAACGCATGCCCTTGACTGTCCATAATAAGGCTTTACCAAAGATAGAAACCACAGTGGGATAGCGAAAGTCGAGAAGTAACTAGTGAACGGGGATAAAATATTCTCGACCTATCGGGGCAGGGTGGCTGCGGATTGTGTTCGCACTTCTCCACTGTGACGCGATCTGGGATTATGCGAGTGGGACCGTGTGGGGCACAGTTTGGGCGAGGGAAATTCAAGGTCTCGAATGAATGTCGTCTGCGAACACAAGGCCGGGTTGACTGAATTTATGCCGAGGATTTCTGTCTTTGCGAGAAGGGGCTAACGTCACATTTTGAAATTGATTCCTGTACATTGCAAATGACACGAATGAAGTGGTTTACGTCTACTTGGTGGCACTGAAAATAGGTTTTATCGGGCTGAGGTCGCACCGCAGCGGAGGCCTTTGTTAGCGAGTTTAGAGACTGTGAGCTGTTAGCGCCCTAAAGTAATCTAGGTAACATACGTAGATGCAATTTTGGTGGTTGGCTACAGATCCCCGGGAGTAGACTGACTTCAACAACGTGCAAACCGTCATACCAACTGGAAAAATCCTATTTAACAGCACTAGAGCACAATTCCTCCATCCAAATTAGAGTGTCAGAACAGCCCTTAACTCTGTTCACATCACCCAACTCACTGATTATTTTTCACCGTCCACTATCCTACCGTAGCGCACAATGAAGAGATCCAATGGTGGATAGTTAAAAACGCGTCCTTGCCGACTGCGATTACTACAAGTTGTCATTCATGATGGTTGTCTATGGACGGATGAATTTAGTAATTTCTGACTTTTTGGGGACCAACTGCAATTTCGGTAGTATTTAATTAACAGTTCGCCGGGGTTTCTCCAAACAAGCATGTGATTAGAAGAACGTGCTCAGTTTTTAAATCCAAAAATAATTGGACACATCCTCGATACGACGTCTCTTGTCTTCTGGGTGGGTCGCATAAGAATGGACGAAATTCAGTGGGACAGCTTGGGACACGTATCCAGTACGTGCCTGGAATGAAACATCACGTATTAAAATAATTGATTGCGTTCGCTGAACGTGAAGGACTACTTGGGCGCGTTTATAACAGCAAAAAGAATACTGGTTTACAGACGAGTGCCTCCCCACATTTAGTTCAACGTACTGTCTAACTCATAAATTCTTCCTACTAACTTTTGACGGGAATAAAATGTTTCAAAAAGCTTTATTTTGGACAATATCTTAACAGAAGGTTGCATCTTGGCTAAGTTTGGTTTCTGAGCCTTTGAACCGGTTTGTTCAGGTTGTCAATCTGGTGTTTTGGAAGTAACTAGGTGTGTATCTGACTGTGAACAGGAGGGCAAAGCGTTTACCCCGGTCGTGAGATCTTTGGTGAATTTAATTACTCTAAGCCAAAGAATGCAAAATTCAGTCAATCAGAGCGTCTTTTTAACCCGAGGTTTCGACTATACCTGAGTTGCCTGGGTGAATGCTGGAATTCCACAGTTTTTGCATAACAGGAGACGCGTTTATAGTGCCCCATCATGCAAATTTCCTCTGGCTTGTGAAAATGAAGAGTCAGTCACCATTCGACTTCACTTTTTTCATTCCTAAGAGCGATAAGAAGAGCGAACAGACCAGGCATCCATGAGGCAACTCTATGCAAATACCCGCCTTCTTTAAGGACGCGAGTGCATAGTGAAATGTATAATGAGCCTGAGGAATCCGATGTGCTGTATTAGCCTCATCCCCCCCTATCCCCCATAGGGGCACAAATCAAAATCTGCGAGCTTACGCAGAGACGAGAGTTCTCAAAGACACAGCTCTCAGCTGACAGATTTCTAGATCGAGAAAAGGGATCAACTTTGGGCTCAGTTGAGACAAACCTGACAGCCAATAAACCAAAAAATTTCCATCCTAGTCACCTTTTCGAGACTCGTCTCCTGGTAGCTCTGCGGCTACTAGCTCTGGCTCCGCACTGAACCCCAAAGTACAATAGGACGAGTATGTCCCCTAACCGGATCGGTGGACGTACTTCCAACACAAGTTAATACCCAGTAGAAGACGCAATCGTCAAAACAAGTTTATACGCCTGACCTTTCGGATTATCAATCTAAACCGTCATCAAAAGCCGTTGCAGATAAGGATAACAGAGGATGCAGTTGCATACTATAACCGGCAGCTCTTGCGAAGACACTATGGCACCTTTTGGTGTCGAGTCCTTCTTTACTTCGAATTACTGCTGCAAATTTTCTTTCTGAAAAGATTGGCGTTTCTAACCAACGTAATATTATCTCTAATATTCCTTCTAGGCTTTCAGTCCCCATAAATCTGTTATCCATTGATATAGATGCCGGTTTACGAGTGATTAGTAATCATTCGTAAATGTCGAACTGTATAATTCACGATGGACGAGAAAGAAGACAACCAACCGATCTTCCTTGATGTCTCCGTCCGCCGCAGAGATTGTGGTTGCCTAAAATTAGTGTTCAGGAAAGCGACAAATATGACATAACTAACGGCTTCAACAGCAACCACCCAATCAGCCATAAACAGCGTGTTGAGACGTGCTGCAGTGAACCAGAAGACTAGGATGCCGAATAACAATAGTTTCGAAATGTGCTCAGAAAAAAATGACAAACCACGCAACCTTGCCAACACGTGCATAGGCATACGAGACAGGAGACCGATCTGCACCCATCCAGAATCTTGGCGAGCGCTCCTGTACGCGATGAACGTCTCGGAAACCATAAGTCGCCTCCTTACACCGCTTGACGTTGGAACTACACACAAACCAGAAGCGACTGTCAGGCGCCGAGCAATGAGACCAAAGACCCACAGCCATAGTATGAAACGCTTGAAATAATCTACCAGATCTGTTGCACTTGTGGACAAGGTAATCACGTCAAAGAAACTGGGAGATTACTCTCGATGCAGGTTGCCGAACATGCAGACTTAGCGGAGAAAGGACGCTGGTTCTCAGGCCGCGGTCCATTTGACAGGACCCGGGCGCACCTTCAGGTCTGATAAGGCTGGAATTCACTCGAGAGATGGCAACGCATAAGTCGAGGGCAACTTTAGCGGTTTTTCTCGGCTCGCAGTCGATTAACAACCTCTCACCTCCTGGATGGAGTAGTTACTCACGCGGGAGGGCGCGGGCGACCAACAGCTCGAGCGACAGGAGATCGAGTCGCCGAGTGGTCGTCATGCCAAGAATCCACAACGGTAATGAAATTACGGCAATTAAAGACTCTTATGCGGACTGTCAGGCAATCATCGCATCAAGTATGAGCCACAGCGATGAGTACGAGCTGCGCATGTGGTTGCATGGCGACCACTTCCTATAAATTCTGCAGTTCTTGTGCTTGGTGACTACCTATGAGGATGGGTTCGAGTGTGTGTGCTCGAAACATCAGGTGAATTAACCTGTCCCATCAACTACATCATTCTCTTCTGAACTGCCTCCTAGGACTCGCCTTTTCGTTTATACCGGTCAAAACTTAACATCCCCAATCGCAACCAACAGGTCCGTGGATAAGTGGCAGGACGTTGGACTCAGTGTAGATGGATGGCCTAGGAACGCAGATTAGAGCCTCGGGTGTGGGAAACCCGGGCTTGAGTAAGGTTGACTGGCGACGGCTAATAAACAAGAAACGGTCATCCCAGTACCCCTTGTCTTCGATGGCACTCGTTTCGACGCCTCGGCACTGTGCAGATGGTCCGCAGGCGAGGTCTAACCAATGTGCTGCCGGCGACATCCGACCGGAGTTAATCAGCGCCTCACCACTCTTTTTGTCTCTGCAGAGCATATGGAACACATAGCCATACGAGAATATGCCCAAACCTGCTTTCGAATCACGAGGGAACAACCACCCACCAGGCTGCACAGTGGCCAGACGAACAAAGGCCGAAGTGGACAAATGAGAGCTAGAGATGGCTGGGACTACGGCCGCTGCGGGCCCACCAATGACCTCTTAGACTCGCCACACTCTCTAGCAGCACAAACATGTCCTAGGTCCGGCCATTCAGATAGACTGAAGATGAAAAGCGTATGCACTTCCGTCCAGTGGTTTGGCCTAAGAAGTAGGCTACCGTGATTGATAAACTCGTGTTCTGGGTTGCGTGCGGTAGTCGGATTAGTCGAACACAGACAAAACCGAAGCAGTTGTTGCAGTCTTCACTCGTATTTCCGTTTATTACTGCCATTACTGGTTTAGTTGCTATAGGGCATAATAGGTTATCGCCGGCCCCCGTAATCCCTCCCTCCAACCAGGTTCACAGTTTATCTGCCTTGTGGAACCAAACAGGTCAGTGTGCGTCTACCGTTACTCGAAAATGAGCATGCAAACATCCGAGCGCGGAACTTTCTTCCTGTCGCGAAGATGTTTCTTTGCAATCGCCTAATCATTGGCGGAAATTGCATTTGAACAAGCCGTTACCGAAAGCTCAGACAACTCTGATAGTTGGATACAACATTCGCCTGCTTATGCCAAGGGGACGTCTATAGAAGCCTGACATCAACAAGGACGTTCTTCCCTCGCGAAGAGCATACTTTTCAATGACTTTAACACTTGGAGAACAGCTAAGGGACGGTACATTGTTTTGCTCCTACAGGGTGTGAAGGTAAAAATTTAGTCATTTGATTAGACCCGCTTTGTCCCTTCGTTAACCTTGACCTCTATGTGCAGCACCAGACTAGGACCTCCTGCAAAACGCACGTATCTCCTCCGAAGTCTGGTGATAATTCAGGGTCTGCAATATGCTCCTCAGGATAGTAGGCAGCGCCTTTTAAAACCCTATTTTACACACACTGGTTGGGCGTGCACATCTTCGGCGATGAAATGGTACCAGTAACATATTAGTGAGACAATATCAGTAGCACATTTATAGTCGTTAGGTGAGTGGTAGACAAGTAGCCAGCATGCTACTTGTAGCCGTCATCTCTTAAGGGCTGCCAGCTGCGTAACCCTCATCACAGTCTCATGAAAATCGGTCTACTGTCTAAACACACGTCAAACGAGGCCAGATCAAATAGTATGCTTTGGCTGCTTCATGCGCAATCTTGTAGAGCGGCCACGATAGCGCGAGGACGCTTGAGGTCTACTACTAGGGTACATATCGATAAGAACAATCACCCTTAGTATAACCCAGATTCTATTCCAAAGGGTTCACTTTCATTAACAAATGGGCACCAGGACCCGCACCGGCAGCTTTCGTAGAGCGAACCTCGAAGTTGACGCAATGCAGGTGACCTCGTACAAAAATCCTGTTAGGAAAATAACTTATATTCTCAGATATGAAATCTTACGTGGAAGTAAAATCAAGGTGCGCTAAGTTTTTTCCCGATACTGTGGTGGATTAAACTACACAGGACATGACCCTCAAACAGAAGCGGTTGTCATTGCGAAACTGAAAAACATTGTGGCGGTGGCTCATCAAGAGTCCGATTGTGCAGACATCCTTAGTATTCTGTCCATCGTGTTCATCCCGGCCGGCAAAATAAAACTCATCCTCTAACGGCATTTCACTGCAACCTCCAGGACATTCAACGGTCTGAAATAAATTGCGATATATCAGACGGACAGGTAGTTAGAGAAAACTTTGGTATTCCTCATAACGTTATCAAAGTTGGACTTTGATGTCCACAGCAACAGATTTAACTGAGCGAATGTGAGTCGGCGCCTTATGGTTAGCCTTCCTAGACAAAAAGGTTCCGCTAGAATTTTACTTAGTATATCATGAAAGTCGCCCGAACACAATTGATATGTGAATCATTGGTGACAAAGTCGAAACCTGAATCGTAGAACTCTAAAGGCGGAGTAAGAAATCCTTGGTTCATCCCAGGTAGGGGTGTTAAGGACGAGCATGGAAGATGTAATCATGTTTTGTCTGTGACTACGTCGCCGCAAAGAACTGTATGCCCGAGAGGATCAAGATGGCTTGTCCAAGGAGCCTGCAATTTTAAAGAAGGCGTGGAAGTATGGCCCGGGTCTCGCTATTGGGAATGCCCGAAATTCGTGTGGCCAGGCCTGAATTAACAGGTTTGGGCAGACAGGACCGCTGAATGAAGACGACTGCGGTCTAGGAGGGGTCAGGGGTGCGACAATTCTACATAATTTAAAAATACGATTTGTCTATTTAACTATCTGAAGCGATTCTCTGTGTACTAGGCCACAGTATACGGCAGAACCAGTAATACAATGAGCCACGCTTACGCAAGCTACCTGTTGACTGGCTCTGGTTGGAAAAATCTTCGGCGAGGCTCTTGTGAAGCGTAATACAAGGGACCAGGTTTTCGAAATATCGCTGAGATAAACTTTCAAAGATACTACGCCCCTGGCTGGGTGAATGCCGTAGTATAAAACAAGGTAGGCTCGAATCGTCCATCTGCTCTTAAGCGTTGGCACAGATAACGAAGTAAACGGAGTCCCGTGGAAACAGCTCGGCAAAAATAGCACAGGCCGGATACCGTGCAGGCGAGAAAACAAGAGAAATTACTGAACTCCGTATCTTCAAAGGAACTATAAACGATAAAATCCACGACAGCACAAAATACGCCCCATCCACGTCCCTTTGGAAGTGGAAAGACAGTAAACATTGAAGGTTGTCTAGTAGCAGATCTACAGGAATTTACAAGATCCAATTTAAACTATTGTCCACGGAGGAATTTGCTAAGGAAATCGTTCGGTTTTTCGATTGCCGTCTGATGAAAGGTATCCATCACGTGAGCATCCGAGCGCCATATGTGGGCGGTCTCAATGAGGTCATTTTGACCCTAAATATTAGACATGAAGGTCAATTCTTACGCGATGGACCAGGAGATCAATTACTCTAATATCTTTCACGTCTTTGTTTTTAAGAAACTCTTCTCTCAGTTTTTGCCGTAATTGGAGGACTGTTGCAGACACAGCTGTGTAGCCGTACTCCTTTACTATGTAGGGTAACTGGCGATACCACGCACGATAGAGGTTCATAACGCGTCTTTTAGCCTCCTCTGGCGTCTTTGAAAGTATTGGGCGCGCTAATTTTAATCCGGCCGAGGCACTAGCAGACATTTTACCGGCCTCGACGAGCGACCGTCTGGACGAAAGAACAACCAGGAACCCCAAATGTGGGTTTTGAAACCTTTAAACTATTTCGTGGCCACAGTCAAAGCAAAAATTTCAGCCACGGTCTTTGATTATGCGAGAATCTGCAAACTGTCGAGTATCTTACTATGCTATTGCAAGAATTGGTCTTCATAAATAATGCAAGCCGAAAACTAGAGCACTAAGCAGACGTCTCGAGGGCGGTTGGAAGTACCATGGTACTGCAGCGGCAGCAGCCGCAATAATATCCCTTTCGCTTAAAGATTCCTAATATTGTAAAGAAAAAAATTCAAAATTTTTCCAAAAACACTATCGAAAAAGTGAAGTTTAGCTTCTGTTTTTTAATCATCTAGCAAAAAAACGAATAGAAATACACTTTGTCGATGTTCTCTTGACAGTCCGCACTGATCAATGGGAAGTAAACATCACAATGTCAAGGTTTTCCTAGGCCCAAAACTTACACTACTAATTGCATCCCCATTAATTCAAGATAAACAAGATAATTTTCAGCTGAATTTACGTATTCAGATGCCACTGAACGACCTTTTGTAGTGCCTGTCCAGTTGGTTATGCTCTGGCCTTTACAGTCGAAGGGCATGCATAGAAGCCCAAATCGGATTACTGCCTACACGTTATACCCATACAGCGGGAGGGAAGTCAAAAGAATTAGAGTATAGGGACATCAACCTACATAGTCTTGTTTAACATTAGTTTAAGGGAGCAGTGCCCACTGCCTCATTAAGAACGTTTTCGCTGCTCTTAACGAAAGACATAAGTTGAAACATTTAGGACAGTTGTGACGGCCCTTAGGATTACGTGGGAATGCCTTAAAACTATTGACACGAGTGCGTGTGTTTTACGATACTAAAATCTTTGACTTGACACCTCAGCCACAATTTATTCAAAGCGAGCGACGGGAAACTGGAGACAAAACGACTAATAGGGCGAAATATCATATTACTGCCATTAAGACAGGTTCGATTCTAGCTAGTTTATTGTATTTCCCTGATCTGACAGACATTTCACGGGGAATTGAAGGACTGACATTTGAGACTCCAAAGCTTATCAGAGGCTGTTCAACCGAAAGGCGGATATTTAGCTAATAAACGCACTTCCACGCATTTCGACGATCATGTGGTCCTGATCAAAACCATAACTACATGATATTTCACAGGTCATATCCTAATAGGCGCATTTCAATAAGAATTCCAAAATTATCAGCACGTCACATGCTTAACACTACTCCTTCTTTGATAATATCTCAAAATTTCTGAACAAACGTTCCGACACTTTCAAACTTTGCGTGCAGTTCAGTATGCCTAAGGGTAACAGGCAACGCCTATGAATGTCCTGCTAAAAATCACAATATTCCGCTTATGGTCAACACGCTGCTGTCAGCCGTCGGCAATATACACACCTCACCGAAGACTACGGTTGCATTGTAGGTGAATTCGGGGCAGCCGCAGGCCTCGAAGGCCATGTGTAATATGAAATAGTAGTCATCCGTCCTAGTGTAAGTTTAGTTTAGTTTACCTTTCTTGCCGAAGCACACCCAGAAACCCTCAAAGGACTCGTGGTTGCAATGGAGGAAGACATTTGAGGATTACATTGACCTTTTTGCGAGTTTATCACCCACGACTGTGCTAGACGTTCCATCTAAGTTGAAACTTCTACGGACGAATCTCGGAGCGTTGGGACAAAGATATTTTGATGCCCCAATTTACAAGAGGCTACAGATCTCCAAACAGCCTTCACAAAACTCGAGTCGGCGTGGGGTGGAAAAGGCAACGTCTTCCTCAGTCGCTATCGGTTTTGTCAAATGCGTGAAGAATCCAATCGGTGCGTCAGTGATTTTATTACGAATCTGACTTTGGCTATCCAGGACTGAACGCATAAAGAGATCAAGGCAGACAACTTTGAGCACACAATGCTCGTTCAGCAGTTGAACGTAGGCATGCGCGATGAGAAAGCTCGGGAAAATACCTTATCGGAGAAGAGGGCTTTGTCATAGAAGAAAGCCTGTGATATCGCCCTATTTTAAATTGACCATGACGGAATTATTCTGCGCTCAAACTGGGACAATTTCGACTTGGTTACCATTCCACAGTTACCATCTCTGACATTGATACTGGAACCGTACGTAGAGCATTGCTTTGTGCATTTTTGGAATACTATTTCACGCATCCAAATTCGCCAGGAACCTGGATTAACTGCAATTTGTTTATCAGCACGGTTCAACTGACAACGCAACTGGCTACGCAACCGAATCGCGGATATACAGCCTAGAAAACCAATCGTCCAAAATCCGTCAAGGTCTGCAGTTATTCAAGTCCCACGAGATCGGGAAAGGGCTAAGTCGCTTCTGATCAAGTTCAACAAAATTTATCGGATTTTAAGTATTTTTTCGCTTATTGAGTTTTGAATACTCACTTTACTTCATCATATATAATCCGACGTATTCGTTATAACATCGAAAGCGGAATTATACCTATTATATCACGTCGAAGTTTATGGATTCTCAGCAAGCTAACTGTAGTAGTACGGCCAACGACGGCACCTCTATGGAAGATAAGTCCGGTGAGTTGTCCTTCGCATCCAGAACCTGTGCTCGCTCTACCTTCGCCTCCAGCCAACGACCAGCAAAGCGTAATTACCGCAAAAATTGTGAGGTACGAAGACGAGTCTTGTGGTGGGTGCACAGATATCCAACTCAAAGTAGAAAAACTCGAAAAGGAGCTTGCTGATTTAAGGACGCTCGTGCAACAGACGCTAGTCGGCCAGAACGTGTCCAGTGTTAGAATCCCAAATACGAAGAGCAAAACGCAAAAAACGAGAAAAAATATCTCCTCGGTGGAATCTTCAAACACGAGTTGCAACTCAACAGCCAAAACCGCAGACGCTGATAACAGCAGGACAATGAAAACGAAGCCGCCGATAAAGGCAGACTCGATTGCCACGCAAGATGTCTTAAGCGATGTCGCAAAAAAATTACCTGGCGCGGAAGCCATCTCACCTAAGCCTCTTGCTGTAACTGATGGGATTTCTCTTCTGCCAGGAGACGATATACCTGGGTCATCCAGTCTGCTGTTGCCCTCTTGTTCTGTCAACCACCCCGAGCGCACTACAGAGCACGTATCTGAATGCGAAGACATAAACCCGTGGGTAGAGGTGAGAGGGAAACGACATGACAGGATTCTGAAGTCACAGCCAGCCTTGATGGGTTGCTTGGGACAGTCGAGAGACAGTAAAAGTGTGCGTCCAAGCGATGGCTCCGTAAATCGTCCTCGTCCACATGCAGCGCATTCACCGGAAAGACAGAGTAAAGAGGACCATGCTCGCCAGCAGTGTCTGGTTATTCAGGGTTTGTCAGAATCGAATGCAGACAGATCTGAAGACCGTGTCTCAGAGGACCTTGCTTCTTTTCATGGTCTGCTAAATCAGTTACTCCCGGCAGACATGGAAATAAAGGTTCTGAAAGCATTCCTGGTAGGAAAAAGGAGTGAAGACAGGACAGCAGCATTGCAACCTCGCCCTCTCAAAATTATGCTGGAGAACAAAGAGCAACTCAAGTTTATCCTCTCTAAAAAGTACCGATCTCAGAAACACACACAAACAGGTTTTTTCAACCGGACTATTCTTCAGCGGAAAGGTTGAAAGGCCGGGAACTTGTCTTGGAGTTAAAATCAAGACTGAAGGGTGGTGAACACAATCTGGCTATCTTCAAGGGGATGGTAGTTCGGAAACATATGCCGTTTCAGTGGAACCAGCCTGCAATACTACGAACGACGACAGTTACTCAGCTAAAACAGACACCTTCGTTGAACCACCTGATCAAGGTGCCAACACAAGTGAGCCCGTAGCGTCCAGTGGTCTGACTGAAACAAGGCATATAGGTCAGTAGGTAAGTATATTGTAATGGTAATAGGCAATGCCTTTGAAAACCCTATTGTAAACGGTACATGCAATATGTAACTTTATATAAACACAGTACGAATATGTTGTCAGTAATATATACACTTAACAGAATATGTTTCATTGAAAATGCAGGACCGAAACGCAAACAAATTCAGTTGTAGGTGATATCGGTAAAATGCAATGGCAGTCATCCGTATTAGCGGTAGGTTTATGCAAGGCGTTGGTTTGGCACCACAGATCTGTTCTGTCAAGACAAGCGGTATTGTTCAAGCAAATATACGTCTAGTCTTTGCTTGAACGTCTCCGTGGTATCCGCCATAATTACGTCCTCGGGAAGCTCGTTCAAGGCACCGACGACTCGCTGTGAAAAACAGAATCTTCGAACGTCCAGGCGGCATCAGGATCCTGTAAGTTTTAGGGAGTTCCCACGCAGGTTGGTTGTTGTGGTCAGGGTGAAGAAATCGTGAAGGTGTAGGGCACATTCCCGGTTCCTCAATATCCCGTAGGCCTGTATGAGATCACCTCGAACCTGCCTGTACTCAAGAGGAAAGAGTTTAAGTTCACTAAGTCGGCAGTAGTAAGGTAAAGTCCCGAGGCCTTTCACAACTTTTGTCACTCTCCTCTGAACTCTTTCTAGCAACTTATAGTCTTTTTTTTAGCCACGGGCGCCACGCTTGGATTCCATATTCCAAGTGCGAACGAATGAATGCTCCATATACTTTTCCAAATATCTCTTTATCTATGTCTATGAAAGTTCGTTTAATGGCAAAGAGAACACTAGTTGCCGTTTTGGCCGCCCTAACGCACTAAGAGGAAGGCTTAAGAGTCGACAAAATGTTGATCCCAAGATCTTTTTGTTGGGTCACATTTGAAAGGCACCTTCCACCAAGCAGGTAATGGTGATCCTCTCCGTCGGCTCTTCCAGCTGTTTTGAGTCGCAGCGTGACGCAATTTTCAAGGTTAAACTTCAACTGCCATTTATCAGACCATTTGCATAGGCGGTTCACTCCTTCTTGCAGGGCCCGTTCATCATTTTCCCCGTTGATCGCTCGCCATGACTTGATGTCATCGGCAAACATGACTCCATTGCAGTCCAGTCCATTCATACAGTCGTTGACATAAATTAAAAATAGTACTGGTCCGAGTACAGAGTCCTGGGGAACCCCAATCACGACTGGCACTGGCGATGACTTCGCACTACCAATACACATAGATTGTGATCGACCAGTCAGAAAGTCCTTTATCCAGTTAAATTGGTTCCCCCTTATCCCTGACTCTCGGACCTTGTGAAGTAACCGGTGGTGTGGAACACTATCAAAGGCTTTCTTGAAATCAACGTAAACGATATCGAACTTTGTTCCTGCGTCTAAAGAGCGAGACCACTGTTCCGTTGAATAAAGCATATTAGTTACGCAGGAGTGATTTCTCCGAAAGCCATGTTGAGAACTAGCGATGAAATTATTTTCTTCAGGGAACTTCATTGTGGATTTTTTGACTATTCTCTCCATGACTTTGCAACAAATGCACGTTAGGCTCACCGGCCGATAGTTGTTTGTACTTGTTCTAGATCCACCCTTGTGAATGGGGTATATGTTCGCCACTTTCCAATCAGAGGGGAGAATGCCTCGGTCAGAGGACGACCTGAAGATGTGCAAAAGCGGTCTGGCGAGGTCGCAAGCCAACTCTTTCAGAACTTTTGCCGGAATTTGATCGGGACCCGGAGACTTACCCTCCTTAAGCGCTAGAAGTTCCTTCCTGACATTTTCTTCTGTGAACTCGATGTTTTCTATTATTTCGTTGGTTGCCCCAGCAGGCAATCCAGCCTCGTCAAAGTCCGTTTCATCAGTGAAAACAGATACGAAAAACCGGCTTAGATGTTCTGCCTTAGCGTCATTTTCGATTATATCCTCATTGTTTTCTCCTTTCAACACTAAGATCGTCTCCCTGTTCTTTAACCTACTGTTGATGTAACTGAAGAGCACTTTTGGCTTATCGACGGCCCGTTACATAACTCTCGTTTCATACTCCTTCCGCGACCTGTGGATAGCCGAACTTACCTCGTTTCGCTTTCACCGAAACTGCTCGTAATGAGATGGTTGTTTTGTTGTTGCATACATTCTCCATAGTTTGTTCTTCCGGTTTACTTCTTTCTTTATATCCCGCGTTATCCAGGCAGGACCAATATTCTTTTTGACTCTTTTTGCCGGACAGTTCCGATACATGAGGTCTGTTAAAACTCCTTTGAGAGTGTTCCAATCAACGTCCGGATGTCCGGAAAAACATCATTCTAGTCCACTGCCGATAATTCTTTTCTCATGGCGGCAAAATCGTCTCGCCAGAAATTCAGCCGAGGCTCAGTCGTATTCACTTCTTGGCTGCATAGGCGGTATTCCCAAAACAGCATGACATGGTCACTCTTACCAAGCGGTGTTATGGACCTAAGTTCGCCAGGGCTAATTGGGTCATTTGTAAGGACGAGGTCCAGACAATTTGCTTTTTGGTCCGCTCTGATCCTGATTGAGAACGTGATTAGCCGTTGGTTTCAAGAGCCTGGAATCAAACGTATTTCGCGAACCGTTCACTATTAAATTGTTCCAGTCGACCATGGGTGCGTTGAAATCTCCGGTTATCAGTACCTCTTGGTTTTGTGACACCTCCTTAATTAATCCAAACATCGCCTCGTCAACCTCAGCATTGGGCGACCTATATACGTTCAGGAAAGTCAAAGTAGGTGAGGCACGCATCCGCAGTTTTAACCAAATTGCTTCACAGTCGCGGGAGCAATCGGTTTTGTGTTCCGACGCGATGATTCCTCTCTGTACGTAGACTGCTATTCCCCTCCTATTTTATGCAGTCTGTCCCGGCGAAAAAGTTGGTAATCATCGAGTGTAATTTCGGCATCCAAGACTTCGGTCTGGAACCAACTCTCTGTGCTAGAAATTACATCCGGCTGCGTATCCGTTATCCACACTTTCAAATCATCAAGCTTCTGGAACAAACTCTGAGCATTTGCATAAAGAAAGCGGAGCTTAGCCCGGGCAGATTCCCGAACGATTTTTGGGTCAAAGGTGCTCGATATTTCGTGCGAGTTATTGGGTCTATCATCATCTTCCGAGTCTACTGCAGTTTGATTGGACTGGATGTTAGTGTGTTGGTCGTCGTTTCCTCTGATCTGTTTGTCAGATAGGAGCGTTCTTTCCTTATTATCTGGTTGTTCTTTATGCTCAGTGTTATTGGTTGTATCCAGAGGAATGAGCTCCGAACATTTACTATTTTCCCATTCAATATTCTTAGGTTCCTCTCGCCGGAATTGTATCTTCTGAGGAGTTCGGCCTTGAGCTCAATCCATTTCTCCCGTTCGGCCGGTCAGAAATCCCGCTGAAAAAAAATTGTCGGGTGGGCATCTCGCAGTGCTGGTTTCCTGTTCAGCAGTAATAGAGCTTGTTCCTCACTTTCGAGAATGATTTTTAATGGTTTATGATGGTCCGGCTCGCCCATCAAACCCTTAACTGGTCCTATTCTGAAAGCTTTTAATACGGTGATGTTCTCGTTCTCTTGTAATAGGGATTTGAGGTAATGCTGGAATAATTCTTTATCGTGATTTATTCTGTTCTTTGGGATGTCTGAAGAAGACTCAGGCATACCCTTTACGATGATGCACTTATTGCGATCAATAGGGCGCTGTCGTTTGTTTTTATACTTAGAGTCTGCATTGCGAAAATTCTTGTCATCAATGTCCAATTCAGAGACAGTTGTCATGGTATAGCTACCGCAGGGTTCCTCGTTTATCGAGGCTTCTTGGTCATGTGGTACCTCCTTTGGCAGTGAGGCATAAGCTTGCATTCTGTGTGGACTCTGCTCTTCCTTGCTGACGCTCTGACATACTTGGTCTTTTCGGGATGCTTTGAGAAGTCTCCTGGTTTTTTTGGGATGCCCTTCGGTTATTTTTCGCTCGCAGATGAGACAGGGTCTCGGTTGTGATTAAGTCCGTAGACGGGCTGTCTTCTTTCTCAGGGGCCAATTCAGTTACTGAATTTGTATTGGCCGTTTTTCTGGTCATCTTCTGAACTTCCGACATCGCCATCTTTCTCCTTTCGGGTGAATAGTGAGGATGTTTCGTCAGCTTCTCCATCTCAATTCTTAGATTCCTAATATCCTGCTCCATCTCCAAGATTTTCTGAAGAAGCCTAAAACATGACGCGCAGGCTTCGTCCTCGTATTTACCATCCAATACAGTTATTAGACTCCTTGCGCGTTTGGCAGGTGGTGATTTGACAGCAGAAGACTTATCGCAGTCGTCATTTACACAGCGTCTTTCGGTTACTTTATCATTTTTGTCAAGCCGGCCGCGCGTCAATGGCGTAGTGGTAGCGACGATTTCAGCGTCGCTCTCTTGCCCAGGTTCGAACCCGTCGCGGGGCGGATTTTTTGCCCAATGTCTGGAGGACCCTGGATCGACTACCATTGTTAAGCAAATAAACTTGAAACGTTTGTAACGATATGGAAACGATTTTAAGC
The DNA here is from genome assembly GCA_902702965.1 of Spirometra erinaceieuropaei. NCBI lineage: Eukaryota > Metazoa > Platyhelminthes > Cestoda > Diphyllobothriidea > Diphyllobothriidae > Spirometra > Spirometra erinaceieuropaei. The sequence goes on along the minus strand of CACRXP010000245.1, from coordinate 310,887 downwards.
GAGACCAACGGTATGAAGTAAATAACAAACGACTCAGCCGTTCTTGTATTTGGAGAATATCGCGGAGCGGTCGTCAGAGATGGGGTCGGAAGGAGATAGGTTTTCCGGACGAAACTCCCGTTGCAATTCTTTGTGAATCGAGATATTGCTAAGAAGAATCGACTTGTCAAATCCGACAGGCCGTCAGGGTGTTCGGCATTCAGAAGACTCGGAATGGGTAAATGCCTCGGAGGTCGAAAAATTCAAACCGAATTCAAAAGACGCGGATTAGCATGTTGAACCAATCGGGTAACGGAAGAGCCTAGAGAACACGACGTCCGCGATAACGGAGTAATGCTCACAGCAGTAACACATGCAACGGGAAATTCGGCTGGTGCAAAACTGAGGTGCTTGTAAGCGAATGCCCAAAGCCTCATATCGAAACTAGACGAACTAAACCTTTGCCTTGCCGAGCTGTCTCCAGATGTTTTAGTAGTAACAGAGACCTGGCTGTCCGGGAATATTAGCGATAACGAAGTAGCCTTGCCTGGATACCAAATCTATCGGAGGGACAGGGAACATCGTCAGGATGATGGTATCGTTGAGTATGTGGATGACGGTCTGGCAGTGTCGGATAACACCACCAAGTTTGCGTGCAGTACGGAAGCTATCTGGTTGACCATCAAGACTACCGGTTCCCCGTGTCTCGATGTCCTCACTGTCTACCGACCACCTAGGACAGACCGAATCGCCGACACTCAACTATTGGAGTAGTTGGAGAAATTTTCCAGTCGACCTCACATCATGATCATGGGTGACTTCAACGCGCCAGGAACAAACTGGAATACCCTCCAAGTGTCAGGTCCAAAATCGGCATTCGATTACCGCCTGTTGAGCAAAAAATTAAATGCGTGCCTCACACAACATGTAATGTTCCCAACGAGAACACGAAAAGAACAGAGAACAAACTGCCTGGATCTGGTCTTTACAAAAACACCAGACAGCATAGACGAGATCACCTCCATGCCGCCCCTTGGCCGAAGTGACCACATAGTACTTATGTGGCAAAATGTGCAATGTCCGTACCTCTCAGAAAAATCGTAAGCACTCGCATTATCAAGCACTGATTGGCGTTTGCAATCGAGTTTCTCCAGTAGTCAATCGGTCATCTTACTCCCTCTCAGGGAAGCAGTCTTTAGAAGCAAAGACATTGTTTAATTACACCAAGAGGAATAACCTTGAAGCTCGCTTTCTCCCTGGCGCCGGTTAGGTTTCCTGCTGGCACAAGATTGGCAGACCCTTTCATTTTCCGCTTTTCGAAATTTTCTTCACTTTACAATGCTTCGTGATCAGTCCCTGGATAATACAGGATTTCATTCTGGCGGGGCACTGCCGACATATCCTTATTCCTCTGCCACATCTATTCGCTACCCGGAAAGACCTAGGCCGTCAAGTGCACGAGACCCAGTGTACGTTGACTCACTAGAAGGAGGATACTTAAATCAGATGGGCCCCTCTCGAATGCGCGGGCCAAATACAATTAATCTTCAATCACCATATGACGGTCGACCATCGTCAATGGACCGCGGCTCTAACTATCCCACAACGAATAGGTCGTGTTATTTGAGTGCAGGCCAGCGTTCATCGCGATCAAATGTCCCTTTATCAAATTATCCCACCCAAACTGCCCTGTATCAACCAAACGTCACTAGCTATCCTTTCTCACAGAGTGGTCTTTTACAACAATCGCAACGGCGGGCCCATTCTTATGAGATAAATCTCGAAAAACAAGGCCTTTGTGAATACGCAAATGTGCTGGCAGCTGCTGGGGCAACACAAAATAACCCTTCTCTTAATGTTTACGGAAACTATGGAAGTGATAGGGCCGACGGTGTCGGAAATTCGATGCCATTGATGACGCCAATCATCGGATACGGAAATCAGGGGATGCCTCAGAACACAAACTACAGCGGAATGGGAATTTCGGGAAGTTCAGGGGTGATGACCATGTCAAACAGCATTGACGTCGCTACAATGCAACGAGAATGTGTCCGTTTGCATCAAGAACTTGACATCACAAAAGAAAAGTTAAATGCTTGCATGACGAGTATAAGAACATTTTGGAGTCCCGAGCTTAAACGAGAGCGAGCCATGAGGAAAGAAGAAAATGCAAAGTATGCCATTCTAGCCGACCACTTGCATCAACTACAACTTGAAAAACAGGTGTGAAATTCACAGTGTCTTGGTTTTATAAGCAAAATGCACCACTACAAAATGTCCGTTACTAATGTAATCTTGCCGTAACACACTTTGTCAAACTTAAATTTACAGCAATTGAATAGTATCACTCAACGACTTGTTGTAAGTCGTATTCAAAGAAGACGGTTAGAGCGTGTGGCCTTCGGTGTTTTCGCATACAAATGTATGAGGGTTTACGGCAATTGCAAAGGGAGAACGACGCCCACCTGAACACTCGATAAAACTCATGAACGACGGCATCGTTCTCGATGGAAATCAAATAGGGAATATTCCGATTAAAATGCCAGGATAATGCGAAATAAATTTGTACACACGATATTCCCAATAAATTATTGTGCTGTTGTTAATTAAATAAGGGTTTTATGATACAACTGATTGTCTCGCGGCTTACTAATGGCTTCAAGCCTTTAAGGGGTCGTCAGCATTCAGATCTTTGAATTATACGGATAGGTGTAACACTCGTAATATATAAGGCTATTCCAAGTCTTTTTTCTCGATACATTATTGCAATTTATCTCGCTTCATAACGGTCGACAGCATGTTCCTGGTTACCGCATTCGTAAATCCGTTGTTGTTTAAAGTTTTCACACCTTAAAACTGTAAATGCGTTTGTGGTATGAAATTAAACCATGCCCCTACTTCGTTGTATGCATTTCGGAAATGTTTTAGCGTACCACTTTCTACTTAAGCTAAAAATATGCCATCTTGTTAATGTAGCCACATTTGCAGGTTTATAAATTTGTTCTCTAGTGCACATGCAGGCGACAGCTGGACTGGGCTGAAGGTCACTTACATATTTGCTGTGGCCAGTATGACCGGATTTATTGCTATGGACGATTTAAGTTAGTCTCTCATTGCTTTGCAGTTTTGGAGGACTACTACAATAACTAAACGTTTTCAAAGTCTTAGAACTTACTTTGTGCCTGCTGACTCTGAACAGAAGGGATCAAATTCCTCAAAAGGGTTTTTAAAATATGCATGGATTCGCTTATTGCCTTTTGTTCGATCCAGATTAGTCTGGGATGTCGATGATCCCGCCAATCAATATTTCATTCTCTATGAGGGAACTATCGGCGTTGTGAGAACTCGGTAGCCTGCGCATAAGCAAACGTTCCTTTGCTTTATACGAATTCTTTTCAACGAAAACCGACTATTAAGTTTGAAAAAACGGATTTGCTATTTCAGGCCAACATGCAGAAGAGATTATCTGGCCAATAAGCTTAGATGTGAATGGTATTGGACATGATACGACCAGACAAATCTCATCAGTCGTAAGGAAAAGTATTTCGTCACATTTCTCATCGGACATAGGAGCTGTTACAAATAAAGTTCGGTAGGTTTAATTGGAGCACTGTATTATAATTAAGCTAATTTAAAGTAAGTTCATCTAGACCCATTTTTTAAAAAGACGAATAACCAGTCTTTGGGTAGCATGTTGATATCCTGGGCGCTTTACCATAGTTTTAGAGATGTTAAAACACTTTAAACCTTGTTACCACAAATGTGGGCCTTCAATGTGCTTCGCGATAATCCCCACATAAAGTTGTTTTTTCGACCATCGTTGAACAAGGAAAGGTTATGCAAACTGTTTGTGCATTTAAAAGAAGGCGATGATTAAATTACTAAACAGAAAATAGATTTTTCTAAGTAAAATGAAGGGTCGCCACTTCACACACAACTTTGTGTTAAACGTGTGTTATTTTTTATTGGATATTTCATCATTTAGGTCTTTAAGTTTCCAAGTGATCTACTTTTAATCAGACCAAAAGTGAGGAATATTCCCAGTCTTAGGATGATTTGTTGCGGTTTCCCACGTAGACCATGCTGCAAGCGCTGCAAAACTCCGATGCTGAACTGCGGCGGGAGCGCGAACTACACTCTTCTCGCTTCAAGACTGGTGATTCTGAGGCCAATGAGCTGGAGGTGGCCCGTCGACGCATCGAGGAGCTGACAAGGGAGAACCGTGTTCTCACAAAGTCCGTAGAGGACGCAGAGAAAAGATGCTCAAACCTTCAGGCCAGTCTCACAGCCA
>CACRXP010000245.1:279257-290986 GCA_902702965.1 Spirometra erinaceieuropaei | reverse complement strand
GTTGTAAAACTAATCATCATACAGCATAATCTTATAATAACTTAATTACCTCAGGATGCCGGCTTTCGAACGAATCTCTATCTGGTTGCATGCAAAAATTATACTCTGTAAAAAGTGCCCACTTATGTAGTATGCCTTTTTTTCTCATTGATTTTCAATGCCCTTAAAAATGCAATCATATTTCATGGAAAAAATGCATGTAAATATCCATTCGTTTGCTCATTCGGTGGAAAATTATGTCATCCTCCACTTGCATACCCAAAGAACGGGTATAATTCGGCCTTAAAAAAATCGTGATTGTAAGATTTTTTAATGCTGTGAAATGGCTGTTCATAAAACGTCATATCTGTGCATTTACCAATGTGGCTTGAAAAGTCAACAATATGGCTCAAATCCACTGCTAAATTTTATGAACCTCATATGGTCTCCTCTTAATGCCGTAGAGAAATTTGTGGTTTTCCGTACGTGGAAGATATACAGCTTGTAGTTTTGAAACCCTGAATGCAAGTGTTACGGCAGGTCGGGTTCAAAATTATTCGGCAATCGGAAAAGTTTTCGAAGACGGAGTGATGTCCTTCCTTCGAGTATAAATTTGGAAGATGACGTAGTTTCCTACCGAACGGGTAAAGGAATAAATATTTTAATGGATGTTCTCCATGAAATATAATTAAATTTTTAAGGGCATCGAAAATCAATAAGACAAACGCATGTTACTTAAGTAGTCCTTTTTACAGAGTGTAAGTTTTGCATGCAGCCGGAAAGAAGTTCGCTCGAAAACCGGCATCCTGAGGTAACTGAACTATTAGAGATTAACGTTGCACGATGACTCGTTTTACAACCTTACTCAATTAATCTTTTCGAGACGAAGACGTTTTGCGGAATTTCGGCTGATATTTCATGAGTTAGCTCACCTACTGTAAGCCGAAATATTTTGGACGCACCTACTGGATGTTACTTCATTATACTTGGGAATTTTGTCTTTTGGTTTGTTGATTTACCTACTCGGTCCCTGTCATTCACTTCCGCCCGTAGCCCTTCTGTCTACTAAATGAGGCTTTATTGTTGGCGCTAGCAAATGGAGTTGGGTTTAAGGCCGGAACTACGTCATTCGTATGCGCGTTAATCGTCTTGGGCTAGTTTTTCCGGTTGAGTAATCTTAGAATACCGCGACTGTCCGAAAATTCCATTTAACCATACCTGACGGTCGCAATGCCTGCTAAGCACTTAACGTAATAGGAAGTTAATAGATGTTTTGGCAGATTTTTAATGATTCATATTGGCCCAACCGTAAAAAACGCCGCCTCAGCGTGGTTCGAAGCTGAGACAGCAAGGGGAAGGCTTTAATACAGCCAACGTTCTAGCCACCTGAGCTAGGAGGCGTGGCGTGAGTTTAATCACATTTGGGTCAAGTTACCAGCCCAACCTACTGCAACGTCCGGAATTCACCAAATCTGATACAGTAAGCTGACTGCCCAAGCAAGATTTCTTAAGTAGTCCACCTGGAATCCAGCAGATGGCGACTAGGCTCACGTTATTAATATACATTTTGGCAGATTTTGAATAATTCAGCAACTTGGTAGCACATAGGTTTTTGACTGCCAAAATAAAGTCCTTCGTAAAAAAGTGCCTGCAACGGAGCTTAAACGATGATAAAACATAGTCGTCATTGCATATTCTTTGGTAGGTTTCTCTGTGAGCAGCCCGTAACAGTCATGAGGCGTTTAGAGAGAAAATGATTGTTTGGTCGGCAAGACCGATTTTTCTATCAGACGCAAGCAGATTATGGTTGATGTTGGCATTTCATGTCAGACCTGGAAGGTGTTCGAGAGCCTAATTTCGCACAGATTAAACACATTCGTTTAACACGGGATATCTGTAACATCATGCAATTGAAATATCCCTCACGCATATTTCGTCATTGTTGTAATTACTGGCTTAGATGCCGAGGTAGCCTAAATGGGAGCGTTGTGTTTAGGAGGAAGGTTTGTTCACACTCATTATGTTGTCGGCAGGCGTTTTGTCAGTCTGCTGAATATTACTGGTTTTCATTTGTTTTATTGAAAGCACCCAAATTGTCAGCTTAAAAAGACTGACTCAGAAAAGACGAAAATCCTTGTTAATATGCTCTCAAATACACCTATTAATCCGTCAATTTAGTCCAAGGCTTCACCGCAAATACCGGCTTGACCAACAGAGTTTACAGAGTAAGGGAAAATTTCTGAAAGAAGTAACATAATTGCAAAACGCTTTGTGCAAGACTTCCCTGAAGCTGCAAGGGACGAATTTTTCACTAGCCCGGACATGAAAGCGTTTGGCCTGCGCTTACCGAAAATGTACCCTTTTACGGCTTTACGACAGTCTTAAATGAGTACTTTAACAACCTTAGTTACTATTGTTTGTCTACTTAATTTGTTACAGATTTCCAATAAACGCTACGTCGTCTATTATCTAAGTCTAAGCACCGAATTTACAGCACTTGGCAAAGAGGCATGCAAAACTACACAAGGACAGCGTTCTTGAGAAAATTTGATCTTTTTTTTCAACAGGAAAAAATGAAACTTGCACCAGATAAGATTGAGCTCCTATTGAAAAGAGGGATTTTATAGTCTTCAGGGTGGAGTTAAGCATGGAATACTTGGTAATAATACTGCGGCTTGATTTTTATTTAACCAGCATTGACGGCTAGTTCTCTCTCGAAACGGGTAGGGAAACAAGTAGCAGGGAATAGGCATGCGGGAGCACAAGCTCTCGTTTGAATTAACTTATCAAAAAACCTGCCGTCAGACTTGCTCTGGTATTAAAAAACAACGCAAACGTTAGAAGCAAATGACGGTGAACATTGCCGAAACAGATGTCGTCTAATTTGCAGTCCCGAACCCCCAACTATTCTCACATCCTTTGCAGTGGAGCAAACGCTATGGACAACATGCTTTGCCCGGTCACAGCAATCCTAATTATACGTGAATAAAATCAAGTTAAAAAGGATGGCATCTAATGTCATAAGTCAGTCTGTTACATCAACTCTACGGACGCCGAGTAAATATAAAAGTTTTTACTGAGAAAGCATTGGCCTTTGACTAGAATATGAAGTCTGCAGTGGGAGCCGTTGGCTTATTATAGGTGTTAATATTCGGGTTTGTAATCGAGATATTTCCGTGTTGTCAAGCTTTGCTTAAAAGTGTACGATGAACACCGAGTTAGAGTAACTGTTATGTCATCAAAAATGCTGAAAGCTAAGATGTCAAATCAAGATATAAAATAGGGGTGACAGCAGACACAGAAGTCATTCAATGACGTAGATGTCTTTCAAATTATTCTTTCAAGGCGTTTATTTATTTCTGAATTATATTTATATGAGTCCCATCTGCAGAGGGTTAATTTACTCCCTTGACGAGCATGCAGATTACGGGCTTAAGGTCTCGCTGGCCTAATCGGTTGTAAACAATGACTCAGGAGAATTAGATCTGTCCGCAGGCTTTTTGGCAAAGTATCGAAAGCCGTTGGCTGCCGAATCCAGAAATCACGATGCAGCTGCTCAAATGCTAGACGGGTTTCATACAGTCCATTCGCGTAGTGTAATTCAAGATTCAGTATACACTTTATTTGAAGTGGTGTCATCTGGAGACTAAAAGGGTTATAGCCATTCAGTGAAACACAATCATTTGAGGGCAGTTTGACGTATTTACTGCCATGGAAGGAAGAAGGAGCATTTATTCGTTATTTTAACCTGAATCAGGGGGTTGCATACACAAGTTTGAACGCTGTAGATCATAGCTGAGTATATTTTTGGCACCCCACTCATATGGTTTTTTTAATATAATTCGTTATATGGCTTTATGCATGGCTTTTTACACTAACTTTGGGGCAGTGGAGCATTACGCTTGTTTATTCTGTAAGCTGGGGCTTTGAGTTTGCGTCAGGTCCTATTCCTGAGATTATGCCAATATCCGGATAGCAATACCTTGGCCATTATAAAAAACACGTCCAATAACTTTGGGCTGTCCCGTAGAAAGACAGCGAATAAAAAATGCTAGTCTTATTAATATATTTAAAGACTAGTATAAACAGAATGGTATTGCCGACAAAGACAAGGGAGACGGGAATGGCCATTTCTGACTTATTAACTGTCGTCAGCCCGTCATACCCAACCCCGAAGTGCGGAATATCTGGGGCTCGATCCCACGATCTGTTAATTAGAAGTCCAACGCCTCTAACCACTGAGCCACGAGATCGTTGTCTTGCCGGTCGAGATCGAGAATATACAATGCTATAATGGACACTCATTAATAGTTTTTTTACGAAACTCACTCGTATATATACATATATAAATATACGCATACACGTTTATATATGAGGCACTACAATGAGCGCCTGACGGCCGTCCAACACGCCATTAGAGACAAATACGTCACGTTTTTTTGTAATTTTTAGGAAGTAGAACTCGTCTCGCAGGACTTGGAGATGGCAAGACACGAGACGGAAAGCCTGAGGCAAAATATTCGCGAAACCCAGACACTGCAGGCGCTCGTTGACACCAAAGTGAGTCTGCATCTTCTTGCGCACTCCATTTACATCATGCGGGCTTGCCGGAGGATGTGCTTTGAATGATAAAATGCGCCGCTCACTTGGAAAACAAAATATATCTTAAGGTATTAAAATGACTTTTAGTACAAACTAGTTAGGATGGTTAAGACATTGCTCAATGCTCAAATCCGTTACTGCTGTTTTTGCCGAAAAAGTTGAAATTGCATATTTTTTATGATAAGCAAACTTCAAACTGCGGTCCAAAATTGTCTAAATAATCAACAACCAGAGAGTTTGAAGGTCCAGCACCTAAATTTTCCTCATTTAAACTGAGCTGGACTGTCTTATAGAGTTTGAGCCACTTGTTATGGCGTTGGCAGCAAAGTTGTCAGAAAGTGAGATGTCCGGACTGAAAGTCTACAGAGTCCAATGGTACATTCAGGCCCTAATGATTTGGCAGTTCAACAACTTTACCTCAAGGTCTTTGAGGTGGTAAAGTCGGATCTATAAATGACGCCATATCTAAAAACTTCAGTCGTCCTTCACTTACTTCTGGACAATTAACTGCTGAAATTTGATATGCGTGGTACAGAAAATGGTTTCCGGCGACACGTCCAAACCGTTGCAATAATTCGTAATCTAAAAAGCGCCTGAAATATCCTGACCGTTCTATATGAATGTCGACAGCAATTTGCGCACAATATTGACTCAGGGTACGTCAGTCTATAAAAATGGCATTTTCCTTGCAGAATATAGGTGCGAAATTAAGTTTCCGAAAGTTCCCTGGAAGTCATGTTTTATCGCGGTTTTTTTCCAAGCACTAATACGTTTTAGTCTTATCGAGGAACTAGGTAGTAACGGACTGCCAAAGATTAAGTTTACTCTTACTTTTTTAACTTGTCGTCTTCAATCTACGTTGTTTTAATGTCTTTTAAAGTGTACAGCCTTAAGTGGTTGAGTATGAAAACTACTGTCTCCTAGACGGCCTTTTGGTCCCCTTACGATGGTGCGTTCTCTAATGCGTCAACTTTTGTGTGTCCTGATTAGTTTATTTACTCTCTTTCTTGTGCAGGAATCAAAAATCCTCACATTGGAGAATGAAATCCGACTGCTGGAAGACGAAATCACGCGTTTGAGGGATGAAGGTATAACCACACCCAACACCTCCCTGAGTAGTGGCATTGAGGACGTTGACCGAACGCTGAACACCTTCAGAAGCAATGAGCGGCTGTTAAAGTCCAAGGTACATAAGCCAACAATGATTTTCAGCCATCAGGTCCATTTTCAAGTTTTCGTATCTCTGAAACGCTGTGAAAATTCCGGTAATTTATAGGTGTAAAGCGCAAGTGTAAAAGTGCCACACTTTGTGGAAGGCCGGTGAGTCGAGACCGCACAAGACTGCCATTCCGATCGGGACCGTTAGGACTGCGGATGTCGAGTGAAATGAAAGAACGTCTGGCAAAGATTCCCAATGATCGGCTGTGGGCTTATTGGGTATAATAAGCCAGATATGGTCATTCCAGTCTACCTTCTTTATCCGCATCCATTTTGAATTATTTCCCGGCAGTTGTCCTAATGGTCTTTTATGGCTAGATTATGCAGTCGAAAATGTTTTAAGTATGTTGATCTACGCTGGCTGGAGTCAGGTGATTGCCACTATGCCTTCAGCCTTGTCGCACGGCAACGCCATCAAGGTTCGATCGGTGCCAGCCCAGATAGTTCGAATCATATCTTGCGACAAAGACGTCCTTCGCCATGAATGGGAAATGACGTAAAAGTTAGGTATGATTGGCGTAAATAAACTGCGTTGAAGCGCGATCTACTTGGAGCAGGTCTTAAACGTCGATAACACCACCAAATTATTCGACAACGTAGTTATAAGTCATTTATACCAGATGACCCTATTCACGACGTGAGAGGTACTTTATTTTTTAGCCCCACTTCAACTTTAATGACCTACCAATTGCCTCTCTTACTGTGCTCCATGCATCGCCGTGTAACCCACACCCCCCCCAGAGAAAATTGTTGAGGAATTACAACGCCTACGCAACAACACTAACGACTCACCCGGAGATGGTATCCGCGTCGAAGTCCATAAGTATTATGTCGGTGCTCGGAGGCCCTGGTTCTGTAAGGTGCTTCAACCACCTAAGGGCGATAAGCCTGTACCTGATGACTGTGTCGCTGCCATCCTCGTACTGGTCTTCGGAAAAAGAAGCAAGGCAAAGTGCAAGAACTATCGAGACATAAAACTCGTCGACGCTGCTACGAAAGTCTTTGCCATTGTCATATTCTGGCAAGTCCATGGCTTGAGTGACTCGAGGACGAGACCAGACCAAGCAGGTTAAATAGAGCCACGCACTTTTATTTCCGTAATGAATGCTGACAATCACGAATCGTCCGCATTACTGACTTCACTGAAGCATTGTATGTTCCAATCGCGGATAATGGGAGTAAAAGCTACATTGCGATATTAAGCTACCATCATTCCGCTAATTTTTGAGCACTGCTTTATACCCTTTCTGTCGTTCCACGCTTAGTCTGGCGTTTTAAAAGGCTGAATTCTGTCAGCCATTCTGTCCAACTGCGTCGTTGACTGGATTCCTGGAAGAGCTGTGTGCGAGTTTATCAATGAAAACATCCGGATGTTGGCTGACTGACTTCGGCTACACTGATGATATTGCCGTGCTAGCGGCTAGCTATTATGACCTACAGACGATAGTGTTCTACGTGCATGAGGTCGCTTACCCAGTCAGCTTATCCATAAATGATAGGGAGACCAAAGTGTTTTGAGCAGTTTTTCTGAACACGAGATGATACTGCCCAGAACTAATGCCTCTCAGTTTGAAAGACTCGACGATTTTAAATGTCACGCGGTGAAGTTGTTGTTAGCTAGACAGTGTAAAGTTGATATAGTTTTCCAGCTCTATTTCACTAGCAGAATGTTTCCAATTTTTAAATAAACATTTGTGGATATGGAGCGAAATATCAATCGTAACAAAATCGGGTTAGTCCGGTGATTATGAATGTTGATCTGTGCTGCGGAAGACAAGGGAGAGCCTGTACTATCTGGATACCACATGGATGAAATAAACATACTTGTATTTGTACTTGATACGGCTGCGATCATGCCTGATCTAGCCGGCCTCGATGATGCCCCAAACTGTACCTCTCCACGCGTGACGATCTGCGGCAGCAGATCTGGACAGCTCAACCCAGTCCCTTTGCGAACGACGGAGACCGAATACCGAAGGTCCAAGAACCACCTCCATGTGTTGACAAACTGTGTCGAGTCAGGTTTTGAACTGACCCCCCTCTTCGACGCCTCCAATGGGGTAACGGTGCCGGATCGAGGGCAATAACACTGAGCTCCTGAGGTGGACGACGAAGAACATGCCCGAACCACCTCAGTGGTCTTTCTTGGATGGCCTGAGTTATCCTTGAGATGTTGTCGCAGCGAACGCGGACTGTCTCATTTGAGACAAAGTCGCTGAACTTCACTCGAAAGATTGTCCTCAAACAGTGCTGGTCAAATATCCCCAGTTGTTGCTCGTCCTCCACGTGCACAGCCCAGCATTCACGACCGTAGAGAAGGGCAGACTGGGCAGATGCATGGTACAGCGAATCTTAGTGGCGATGGAGAGGTCACGTCGGATCTATAGGGATTCCCGAAGGCTTGAGAAAACCCAGCGGGCAGCATCAATTCGGGAGACAATGTCGTCCTTACCCTGTCCATTAGGCAGCAGCCTCGCCCCGAGGTATTTAAAACTGTCTACTTCTTCAAATTGACAGTCACCAATCCCGAGGGGTGCCTTCTCCTGGTCAGGGATGCAGCTTGAAAAAACTTTAGTCTTCCCAGCGGTTATGGATAACCCGACCGATTTAACGACCTCGTTCACCCGTGACACCATAGACTGCAGATCACCAAAAATTGAAGCAAGTAAGGCGATATCATCGGCATAGTCGAGATCAGTCAGTCGGTGTCCGAGTGCAATAAACTTACTTGGTCTTGAATAAGGCACTTCGGACTGGCTGCGTCAACATCGCGGAGATATCTCAGGCCATACAGCAAGGAGGACTGAGGCCATTTAGGTAGTTTTTTGTCTGCTCTAGGAATTCAGTGCCATTGACCGTGATCTGATTGTCGTCCATATGAAGGCGAAAAAGATGGATTCGACTCGAAACCTAGTCCAAGATATTCCGTCGAGACGCAGGGGTTTCCCTTGGACCTTCAGTATCCAGTGTCTGTCACTGAAGAAGAGAATGCGTCAGGCTCCTCAGATCCGTTGCCACAGATCGTCACACGTGTGGAAACATTAGACTCCACATCATTGAGAGTAGAAAACCTACTAATTGTCTATCCTCAGTTTAAGGGTGCTTGTTGATTATCCCCAAGTATGCTTGGCTTTGAAAATCCCTAAAATCAAATTTTTATGCTACTATTATCGTTGTTAAAATTCGGTTCTGAGACGTGGAGTTCATTTCCGTTGGTAATTTGCGTATACAAAACTTATGTAAAAAAGAACTTTGAAAATGTCACGAGTGGTTGTGTTAACATCACTGGTTGTACAGTTATCTCCAAGTATCATTAAGGCCATGCGTTTGCTTGGGAAACAACTCTTTGAACGCCGTCTAAGACTACTGAAGTCAACTTACATTCCATTCGTTGGTCGCCAAGTTTCGCGCAGTTCCACTTTCCGAAAACTTGGTGGCATGCGTGATAGTGTACAGTTGTATAAATAACCTGAAATGACCCGACTAATGGAGGTCTGAAAGGCGCTTTTAGATTCAGACCTCAAGCGCTCTCGTATATCCGGCTGTAGAGAAAACTAACCAGCGGAATTTTCAAGTGAAGAAGTTGCGCACGTCTATATAAATTCCGGGGTATATTGGCCCGTACTTTTTCTATTTATTTGCGACAGGAAATTAGTTTGTGAACTAATTATGAAGTAGTAAGCGACGCGAATGCGTTTCTTTATTGCTCTTCCACTAGTTATCGGTGGGAAAAAGGCATGAACAGAACTTTTTTTACAAAGCAACGAAAAATTGCCATTAAGTGGGATTCCGAATCCTTCAATATGCTCTACTAAGCTGATCGAATGTCACTTCTCAACTTCAGTTTAGACCCTGAATGACGTGGGATACGCTTGTATGGAACGCATCAATTGTTTCTTTGGTCCTCCAAACGGTCAGTGAATAGCGTAACAAATCGTCGGCAATCGGACGATTTTTTTTGCCGAAAAGAGTTGCGTGTACACTATGCGTTACAATTCACGAGACATCTACAAAAATATTTTAGTTCACCTTGGAAAGGAGAAAACTACTTTATGGAACTTTAGGGCTTCATTACGAGGAAGCAGGCATTCAAGTTTCTTCATAGATGCTAATATAATGGTATAGGGAATTTTGAGTAAGCAAAGACGCAGCATTTGTCTTAAAATAAACGGGAAAAAGTAGATCATTTAATATTCGAGTGAACCCTTCCTCCAAGAGCAAGACGTTTAGCAAACATAACTCACTGTAGTGGAGGGCATGGTTGAGTCTATGGGTGCATAAAAAATCAAGAGAAAACATGCACCTTATGAGTGACGTTTTTGTCCGACAGGCATTAGGCAGATGGCTGAGACTACGATCACTTGAAGGTCAGCATGCTATTATGCGTTGATTATATTTTATTCCAGCCATTGCAGTCGCACTCGCACGAGTTTGTTTTTTTTTCGGTTACTGTTTCGAGGGTTTTGTTAGGTGGTGTCAGCGTCTCAAAGAATCGAATCATGTTAATTACACTCTAGTTACTTGCCTGCGAGAATGACCGCATTTTTTCTTCCTCCTACCCTCTGCTTCTTCCCACAAAAGGTGGACTTCCTGACGAGCGAATTGTCGAAACGTGAGAGTGAGATTTATGCCCTGCAGTCACGTCTGGAGATGACCGAGAAGCAGCAACAGGATCAGAACCACCACATCAGTGTCCTGAAAGAGCAAGTGAAGGCCAGGGAAAACAAAGTGACCATGCTCACTGCCGATGTAAGTTGGCGGCCTTTTAGTTCAGCAGTTTTGCCCGACATCCCATCTTAGCTTCCTTGTGACAGCGAAACGCATTAAAACTAGTAATTAAACAGAAGTTTGGCTTTTCCGCAGGTTACAATGAGTACACATACATTCTTTTAGAAAACATCACAGTCACAGCTTTCACGAATGAAGGCGAAATTTCGAGTTCCTGGTGTATGCTTATTTGAAGAAGAAGAGTCGAGCACCGGAACAATTCGTTTATTATCCTGAGCTTTAGATCGGTTTTTAAGCGAGCGAGAAATGCCCTCCGAAATCCCGGAATTAATGTTTACATAGCACGGCGCCTAACTTCAAGGTTATTGTTCTGTGCTCGGCGGAACTTCTTCGTCCTAATTTCCGAGCAAGAAGGCCACTTTAGTTTGCGTGCGTAGCTCGACATTTATATTGTTTCAGCATACGTTGCCTCATCCGCAGATTAGAGTATCAGTAGTTCGTGTAGTGTTTTGCTCTGCTATGCTAGGTGGTTTTAAACGCAAAGGGAGATTTGTTTCTTCTGAAGAATTTGAAATAGATGACACTCAGAACAGTGTACACCCATAAAGAGGGGAACTTTCAGAAAGACGGACATATAATTTGTAATTCCTGTCTCATACAAACCGTTCGCGGAATTTACTTATTAATTCTATTTACTCTGGAAATTCAACCTATGAATAGAGAAACGGAAACCGTTCTCCCAGTAGACCGGTCATTGAGAAGCCGTAGCTTTGAAATAATGATCGGTAGTCACTATTGGAAAGGTGAAGTTTCTGCAAGGGACCGTGGTTTGTTTTTCTCGTTCCTATACTTCGACCATTCGAGACTGATTGAATAATCAGTACGCAAATACGGTGGAAAACAATACACATTTCAGTTAGAAGCTTTTATTACTGATTTTGCGAGTTTATGCTCGAGCTGATTTTTGCGAAACTGTATAGCAAAAAATAAATGGGAAAGTCGGGGGACAAAGAACAGAAGGAGAACTCCAATTAATTTGTGGAGTCATATGACGTTTACAAGATCGAATTTCCTCTTAAATGATATCCCGAAAACAATTTTCAAGGCTTTTTCGTATTTTTGTCCGCCATTCCACTAGCAAATGAATTTCATTTATTTGTCGGGGAGAAGCACCTGAGAAATTCATCTCGTCTTCTCCGCCG
>CACRXP010000245.1:222187-239558 GCA_902702965.1 Spirometra erinaceieuropaei | reverse complement strand
GTATTACTGTTTTTTTTACTACGAAAACTAGAAAGCGGTAGTAGGGAAAGGATTCACTACAATTGATTTTTTACAAAATACGACTATTTTGCCAGACAGTCAAACAAACTGGGAAAAAATTTTACCTTATATAGAAAGGCGACTTTTAAAACGGACTCAAGTAAAAAAACGGCATTAATTACTTAAGAATGTCCAGATAAATGCATAGCTTCACTTATCTTTGAAATTGAGCTGCGCGCCTTGACCTTGACCTCTGACTTTCTCTACAAAAGTTTGCGTTGGGCTGAGCATTCGGATTGATGGTTTGGATATTGGTTTAAACGACGTCCAACTCGTCCTGAGCATTTTTACTGCACAGACGCCCGTTCTGTGCGGGCGACTGAACGAGCAAGCTTGGCAGTTCTGATCTTGGCGAAATAGTACGCATCGCACCTAATCTGTAAGAGTTATTGGCTTCTTCCAGTGACATAATCTCTAAATAAATTGTATGTCTTCGTTGTCCTTAGGATAGTCCATTGTCACTTCCTTATAATGGAGGAGTGTTGACATAAAATGATTCTAGGGAGATAATTAAACGGAGTTTAACTGATTTGGGGAATAGTAGTTTGAGAAGTATAATTGGAATACATAGCGCAAAAGTCGGCACCCAATGTTCTGAATCTTGGTATCCTGTTGTTATTTATTCGTGTGCAGGGGTACCCACTATAAGTTTAATTCCGTAATGCAGCATCATACCAACTTAGAAGCTGACTAGAGCATGCCGGTTGAATCATCGAAAGGCTTAACCTGTCACTCTCATGGTATCATTGTAATTCTCCCTAATTCCTTTGTCTATTTATAACTGCGATATAGGAAATAACGCTGAAAAGTCGGTTGTACGAATAAAGTAACATAATGCCTCATGAAGTGAGACATTCAGTGAGACGGTCAGTTTTTACATGTAAGTCGTCATCAGTCAACTTTACCCAAACTCAGGTTTTGCTGCACTCGATGCGCGGCACCGCATCTTTTGCCCATCGACCCTGATTTGGCCCATCGTTCTTGAGCATTTAACCACGGACCGTTGCCCCGCCGGCTGCGATCAGCAGTATTATTGTTGGGAGTGCGTTCACCGATCGGGTTATGACACCTGCTCGAACACATCAGTATAGGTGTTCAAATTCTCTTCGGTACATACTCATGGTGCATTGAAGACTGCCTATGATGGTTCCATACAAAAATCTGAGGTATAAACGCTGAAAATCTCGAATATCCCAAACTGCAAATGCCCTTACAAACACAAAAAATAAGATCGCAGTACGGAATATTTGGCGTTCCAAACAAATGCTGGAGAATTATAAGGTCAAAACAGTCCAGCCAAACAACCGTACCCATAGATAAACTGTCACTAAAAACATCAGCATCGGCGGCTCTGTAATCCCATTTTCCGCGAATTGGCGTCTGTCTAGCTTGCTTCCGATTTCTACGCAGCCTTCTATTTTGGTAGTCGCAAAGATGTACTTCTCGATCAGTGATTATTTTTCATTTGAACACTCCCAATCCACTACCTTGATTGCTGTCCAGAATTGGGCTCCTATCTTTGACTTCTATGTTCCTATGAATCACTGTACAAAAATGTTAAATTATCGGGGATTTCGCGTTTAATCTTAGGTGCACTGCCTCAGCAATTAATGAAATCATTTCCTATATCTATGCAAAGAGCTTTCAGTGTTTAACTAAGGATTCCGATGCGTTCGATAACTTTAATAAATGAGGGAACTTTTCGAGAACATCTTATTCTCATTCATCGGTTTGTTTAAACGCATCAATTTTAAATTACGATTCTGAGCCGCCTAGCATGAACTCGGGCATGTGGTTACGCGCTTGCGCGATATTACGTTGATTCGGTGACGCTTTTGTGGCTGCCGCATTTGTATCCCCAGCCCATACGCCATCTCATGGGAAATTGTCACACTCGTCCTGTGTCTTTAGTTGGTGAGACGGAATATTCCGCACAACATCGTGATTTGCCTCCCGATGTGGCAGGACGTTCTAACCAGGATTTCACGAAAACTTTTACCAATTATTTGCCAACGAACACTGTCGGAAATTCAAGCTGCGGCGCCGACATAGGTCTCGAGCATCAGCAACTACTTGTTGATCACTCCTACGGGCAGTCTTCCGCTGACACTGCACCGTGTCCCGTTCATGAGGATGGAGGTGGCATCCTATTTATGCGTTCTTTTACACCACCATCGGATGGACAAGTGAGGACATACTTTCGTCATCCAAATACAGCTATTTCGCATATACAGGGCGCACCATCAACGCCACCCACGGGAAAGCGTCCTTGTAGTAGTCTTAGTTCAGAAAGTCGTCATTTCGTTGACAGAAAATGTATGGATTCGGATCCGTGTCAGGTTTTTACAGATTCTAGAAAATCTTCCTATTCAACATCACAAGTTTTAAAGCTATGCGCATTACAATCACCAAATCCTCCGTGCCATCACACAGCCCCAAATTATTCCGGGAGTGCCAATGCCTCCTTAACATACAGCCACTCAGCCGACGTTAACTGTGCTTCCCATTGCTCATCTATCGGAGTGGATTCCGATGTGAGCAAAGTGGCTAAAAATCAACAGAAGATGTTTTATAGACAACCACAAAATCCACAGAAATACCTTATCCACCATCCTATGACAAACTCTCCTAGGCATTCAATAGCTGATCAAATGCACACCGCAAATTCTGCCGACTCTGCTCGACATAGTAGGAGCACAGCCAAAAACTTCGTAGCCATCTTTGATTATCAAGCTCACAGCAAGGAGGACCTATCGGTACGCAGGCAGGACCGTTTAGTTGTTCTCGACAAAAGGTACGTCTTAAAATTTCACTTGCATCCTTCCGGAATGTCCTAAGTTTGCCGTAGGGAGGTCACGACCTTCATTATTTCCACATCGCATATTTGACGCTTCGTGTTCCATTTGTTGAATGTTCCTGAGTGATGGGGAGTCTTGCAATTCTGCTAGGCTGTTATTTTTATCTTTCAAAGTATCTGAAAGTCTGGAACGTTTTGCAACTATTTACTGACCTTCGAAATTTTGCCGTTGCATAATTTGTCATGGCCATCTTTCTTATTGCTCCGGAAGATAATGAAATTATTTTTGCAGAAAGCAGTTAGACTTTTCAGCTTTGTCCTTTCCTTTCTGAATCCTCAATTGACTAAATGGCCATCTCTTTTGACGAAAAATCCATGCACGAAATGGACGATTCCCTTTTAGTTCATATTTTTATTTGACCATCCTACTTTTTGTTGATTCCCATTGAAGTGCATCGTCATTCCAGAGGATAAGACTTCTTTCTTAGACTTTTGCTATTTTTCTACTTTATCCAGTGTCGCAAATGTTCAGGGGTCGATTTAAAAACACTTAACTTGTTTTATTGCTTTCAATTTTCAACTTGACCATCTCTGCAGTCATTCCAAAAGTGTTTTGAGACCTTTGATTTAGTCCTACATGGGCAAAACTTTGTTGGGAAATACTCGAGCATTGAAGTTTATGAAGAAAAGTCACATTATGGGGTGTTTGTCTTTCTAAGGGCGTTGTAAGTAAAGGTTGTGCATGTTCACTATTGGCTGAAATGGTTCGGTGGTGAACTTTACTCCTCTGTCTGGGCAAACAAGTCCGTTTCTCTCTGATGTCTGATGCGTGTTTGCCACTTTTTTTCTCTAGGCAAGTGCTCGACACCTTACCATGCTTGTACCTAACGTTCTCTGCCGTACAAGATAACCGAACGCCCCGACTGGTCGATTGCATAAGATGCTGCTGCAGGATACGAAGGGCATGATTGCATGCGTTTATCTTGCATTATTTCGAAAGCAGCATCGTTGTAGAAAACAGGCTTTACGTGCCTGTTTTACAGTTTTTTAAGCGTGTCACTGACAGCCGCTATGCATTTGAAATTCCTGCTTGTGCCATTGGCGCTAAGAATTACGAAGACCAACATGCTCCGTGCGAGTTCTATTTATCTGAGCGGCTACCTACTACTGTTGTCATCTTTATTCGAAGTCTGCCGTGATCAAATAGCTGTTCATTGCCTTCAGTCATTCGTTAGGGAAAGTTCTAGCGAACAGGCCTGTGATTTCGTCTTCGCTCCTCCAAATCATAGTCCTACGCCACTCCGATGTCACTTTACAACTTACATGCTGAGTCGAATATTTGCGCCTGTACTGGAACCGTCATTTGTTTACATCGCATATGTGGGCTCAGTGGGATTGTTTCAGTTAGTGATTTGCACTGTCATCAAACAATTCTATCTGTTCTGCAATCTAAACACTGTCAGCCACTGTTTTGTATCGTGTTCCTCAGGAAATCTGAAGTTTCCTAACGGCATTTGAGGCCGTCACTCCTAAACAGTCGCGGATAGTTCGAATTATATCAATACTTCATTTCGATTTATCTGTTATATGTTTTCTACGCGGTTTCCGACGATTCCTTAGGCTAATCATATAATCTTATTCAAATTGATGGTTGCTGTGGTAGGCCTTACTTGCAAACTCAGTTCTAAGCGATGCTGTTGGAAAGCTGGCTGTGACGTTCCTCATTTTCCTTTGGAAAACGAAATGAACTGAAGTTTTCCCGTTGTCAGCGACTTTAGTTTGCCTTTCGCCAGACATCGCATTTGTCTAGTACAAACTTTCGAAAGCCATACAATTAGTAATCGCTCCTTGTTGGATTTGGAACTCAAGCGTCCTTCTTTGTTCACTTTGCTACCTTGAAGCACATAGTTACTTTCTGACCACTTGTTACATTTTAAGCCTCTGATAAAAAACTGTTTCATGTTAACAACCAAGTGAACCGCTGATGCTAAAAAAGCCATAATTGTAGCTTTTGTAGCAAGCTGCATTTTTTGGCAACCAACAAGGCCTGTTCTTACGAGTTGGCTTTACTTTATTGCCTCAGAAGACAAGACGGTCAAACAGGTCAAGCGAGCTGAAAAATTTTTAGGTCACCGCACCCTTCTCTTTAATTCCTAACATTGGGCAGAAGTATCTCGGTCTGTTCGGTATTCGTGCTGTTCTGGAAGCTGATGACTGGCGGAATGAGGCTTACTTTGACGAATGCCGGACAACGGTCAGGCATCATGTACTGTATGACCTTGTCCTTGTGGAGAATTTGAGAATTGGAATATCAGGAAAGGTAAATCCAATAGTCTGCGCGACGAGTGATCAATTTTCACTGTATTGCCATTGTGCGAATGACGAAAGGCTGGTGCGTTTGAGGCGACCATTTTATCTGCTTTTGAAAAAACGCCGAAGACATTGGAATGCGTTGCACTCGCACTACGACCACACTCAAAATCAATTAAGCCGTAGACTCTAGTATGATTGATTTGATTAAATTCTTTTGAGGACATGACTGGGACTCAGTCTACGCGTTGTCGAAGATGTGAAATCTGTTAGAGACTAGGGTTTTGATCGTCTGACGCATCTTGCTTTGCTATGTGCTCCTCGATGGCTGTCTGCAACCACCTCGAACACTGACTCAGTTAGTCGTCTTAGCGTCTTCTCACATTTATAACAACTATCTCAAACTGGGTCACATTCTTTACAGTAGCTCTTAAAAGTCTTTAGACTACACTGGATGTTGTCTCGATGATGGGTTTCTGGCAGGACGATCTATAAAGCTGGTCTCTTCATAATACTGGTCTAAGATGCTTTTAGATCATGGAATTGTGCGGCCTGTTCTACACGATCACAAATAGTTCTAGGGCAAGATTGGCCAAGATCTCAAACGCATTTCAGGGGATGGTTAAGCCAGGAGGCCGTATGGAATTCCTCGACCGGTCTGGTTCGGTTTATCGACCAAACTAAATCATGGTTTGGTGGTAGCGTTACTGTTAAGTACGACAATCCAACGGAAGAAGCTTTTTGTTTGGCTTTCGAGTCCAGCAGACTCGTCCGTGTCAAATATTGTCCATCTTTAGCACACACTTCTCTTGGCGCTTCTAGCCTTGTTGAATTTTTAAAAACTACCGTTCTTGCTAATTAGCCACTCTCATCTCATGGAATTTCACTCCTACTTTAACTCCGTCCCTCGGGACTCCCTCCGCTCGATTCTACTGTCTGGTTTCATGCTATGAAAGCTGCTTCGGTTGTGTCACACTTGCGATCACAAAAGGAAACCAGAGTACGCCTGATTGGTTAGGAGAGTGAGTTTCCTTATGTCTTCCGACCTTATTCCAGGACTGTGTCCCCTCGCCAATCGCTAAACTACGCGACAGATTGTGCGGTAGATTCACTTTCTCCGTGGACTTTGTTCTGTGTGTTGTAGATCTTGAACACGCTTATGAACTGTTCACTGTGTCTCAGACAAGCGCGGAAATATGCTATTGAGTCTGAAACAGACCTCATCATATGAAAAATGACTGCTCTCGGTTTCGTTGGTGGAGATACTTTACCAGTCATGACAGATGTTGGAACGCATGATCTAAGGCCATTTTATGATTTATTAGGCCGATTGTCTGTCAAACCACAAGCTAAAAGTGACCCACCGCATAAACCAGGCACGCGGCCTTTGACTTCCGATTCATTGTAAATCCAGTCAGAAAATTAATCTCTGACTATACGGAGGTCTTGCAAGGGCAGTTCTTCTCTTTCAGCGTGAACCATGGCGCGTGTACCATTCTCCGAATTCCTTTCTCTGAGCGCCCCCAACGGAGGCCTAGATAGTCAGTCAAGAGCATAGCCCGTAAACTTCACCCCCGTGAGTTTTCAACTTAGATGATTGGACCATGTTCTGCTCTCCAGATGTCATCTCATCCGATCATGACTGACTAAGAGGCCAACGGAAGGTGTATGGATGCACTGAAGGTTGGCCTCGGCGCTGGGGTCTTCAGTTGGTGGGGCCGACGTGCTGACGGAATCAGCTTCCTTTGGCAGTCAGCCATTGACTGTTGACAAGTAAAGACGGCCATTCTTGTTGCTGAGGATCCACAAGATGGATCCAGCTGAATCGGGTAGTCATGGGTGCTATCTGAGCTTTTGGTCTCCTCCGAAATTAATCGCAAGCTTAGGGTAAATCAGACGGAAGTAAACCTTTTATAGGCTCAATCTAAAAGTCGATATAAACATCTGAGCCAACATCCATCACCCACCGCGAAATGACCGCGTAATGTTCGTGAACTGTTAACAGGCAGTCAGTAATACACACGACAGTTCGACCGTCGTTGCCGACGATGTCCACCATCTTGAAGGAGACACGGTCGCTGGGACAAGAGCTTTACTAGCCTGACGTTTCGGATTCCTTCTTGAACCCGTCATTAGAGACAAAAACAGATAGGGGTCCATCATGTGCTCGCAGCAGACTGAGAGCAGGCACTGTCACCTGTGCTTGAATTGTATTGAATTGATAGTAGACTTTCACAGCATCTACCTCACTCTCTCCTCCCCAACTGGACCCGGTGTCATGACCAGACCAGGGATGGGAGAGGACGCAGGTGACTGGTACGGCGAAAATCCGCATATAAGCGTATTACAAACAAACACGTGACCAGGATTTTAATTAACAACAAGATGAAGATTGGTGCAATGGCTTGGGTCCCAGCTCCCACGGCGTGGGCTAGCGTGTCACTACATCCCAGCATACACTATTCAGTGACAACCTACACTTGGTCAGGATTTCGCACAGCTAACAGAAGGGACAGAGGCTCGAAGCCCCATTCGCACGACAGCATATCAACTTTCGAACTGAACCCGTAAAAGGCTTAATTCCGACTGACCTACTCCAGGTTGGTGTTCAATTTCTGTAGAGATTAAAGAACTGAAATTTCGAAACTAGAGTATCTACCACAATGTACACGGGGAACGCTGGGAAGCCCGTTGATGATCTGAAACCCTTGCAGCCGTGTCATACAGCGGCAGAATGTCTGTGAAAAACGTGCCTGGGCTCTTAACCAGCACCTATGTTGTCAGTACGGTAAAGCATACAACATGAGTGCTACCATAAGCACGTTTAGGGTCACCTAGGTTTTTGCTCTTCGTTTTGAGCACTGATTTCAAGGTGGATTGTCGACTGCCCTACGAAGTCCTGCGAACTCGGTGTGTTAGAGTCGATGTTCTTTAACACACGTCGAGTTGCTATCTGGCCCGTTTTGACAAACATTGCGATCTTTGTTCTGCTGCGCGACCTAGGCTAGTGTCACAGTTTTTGAAAAGAAATATGATCGCTGGAACAAGAATTCTGTTCACCTAGCGTTTCGGATTCTAACTCGAATCTATCGCCAGAGATAGTCACGGTTTTTTTATCACTTCAGCTCTTTCCCTTCTGTCGCTTTCGATTGGGTGTCATTTCACCGGCTTCATTTACTTTTTGTTGTTCGTTGCTTCTCCACAGGCTGATCCTTTATGGACCACGCATTTGACTTTTCCCCCTGAAGCATTATAGGCTAACAAGATTTACGGTAAGATGTGATTATGTAGCCGCACCTGATAGACACAATACTGTTAGGGGTAAGGGTCATTATTTCTCAGCAACTCAAAGTACAATCGCGCATTCCCGATAGCCTTCCTTTCGCATACAACTACTTGACCTCGTCGCCTGTGCGTTCCCCGGCCCCACCTGTAAAGAACCCCTGTTACCACCGATCTCGTATTAGGGGCGGCTGGGGCTCGTTTACCTCAGGTGCGGCTACATAACCACATATGACTAGATTTACCTTACTGGGCTCTTCCTTGCGCGTGATGTTGTCCACCCTGCTTTCTGGCTGGAGCAGAGTTTTTCCTGCTTTATTTCGTAGTATTTCCTCCATTTCGGACATTCCTTCCCACCCGTGATCGTTGTACTGACCTCGCCAATTTCGCTGATCGTCCTGTTCTTCTCTAGGCCTGTTCACTCCTGGCGCTAGGTTTTTTTATACTCTCACGCAGACTAGCCAGAAGTGAAGTTGTTTCGTCTGTATACCGGAAATCTTTTCTTATCACCTTTCTCCTAGTTTGGGTGTCGACTGGCGTTTTAGATGTGATACAGGGCTGGATGCGTTGTCTCCGAGGTCGGGCAACACCTTTACTCGAACCTAAGACACATTCAATCTTGTCCTGCTCATTTTTAATCTCTTCATCATTTCTTCACCGAATTTCCTTCTCATTCTCAAAAATTTTACGCCCTTAGATAAGTTGACAGCTACCTGTCACGTCCCAGAAACAGCATACTTTTCCGTGACTGACTACAGTAATAATTTTGTTCCTCGAGGCTGATTTTTCCGTAATCGAGAGGAATGTTCGATGCAGTCATGATTGGCACCGAGCCATAGGCAGTGTAGTTCGCACTTTTGTCTTGGGACCATTTTCGTAGTCTCAGACTCCTTACCAGTGCACTCCGAATTTTGTACTGCCATCCTCTCCAGCGTCGGCCATGCCAAGAACTGATCACTCATTGTTTACGCTACTACAAAGACCAGTGACAACGCCAAAAAGCGCATGCTTCGCGTGCGGACGGACGGGTGTGTTTGCGTGTGTCGTCGGAGCGGCTATTCGCAGCCATGAAGGTGGTTTAGCTCACTGGGCATCTAACTCGACAAATAGTACTTTATTGGCGTATTGCCTGTAGCAGCACTGCGTCTCCTAAACTGTCCATCACTGTTTTTAAGCCTATTTTCTTTTTCTCTGATACGTAATTAATTTGCTCCTCTTTACCCTCAGTGACTCCGATTGGTGGCTCGTCGAGAACCCCGCCACCAACTGCCATGGTTACGTCCCATCGGCCTATCTGGCCGAGGAAGGTTCGGTCGAGGTTTATGAGTAAGTCTGCCGAGACACAGTCTCACTGATGATAATCCTTATCTTGACTATACAGCAAGCTATTTTAATATGTGCGAACGATGACTGAGGCCTTTAAACTAGCGTTCAGATCCGTTTAGAGTGTTTTTCTAGGGCTTACAGAGTTTTTATTCGCCACCTTTTTCCATCAGAGCTCTCCACATGCCGCCACTCGCCCTGTGGCCTACATTTACGTCATAATTTCGTTAGTCTGATGGATTCTTACGCTAGAAAGAACGGGGACAAACTAATTTATGTTTAAAGAGGAAAACAAAAGGCGCCTAGTGTGTGATGCTCCTGCTGATCTTGGCGTATTGCTTTCATTCTGGCTTTCGCTCCGTCAGTCTGTGCAAGCCGAATACGAAGTTTGCCTACGCAGGCTAGTTTGTCACGGCAACAAACGCCTGGAGTCGCTCATCCGATCTGGTGCACTTGGGGGCAAAGAAACTACGTCGGTAAAACCGAATGACTGCTGGCGACGCGGATGGTCGAACACTCGACAGCAGTGCGGAGGAATGACGCCAGTTCCCAAATCGCGCCTTGTTCGATGGGACCCAGCCACACATTCAAGTTCGATGAGGACGAAATTGTCGCGGGAGGGGACAATCGTGTGGGCCCCGAGCTGCTCGAATCACTATTAATTGTCTCCCAGCCTTGCAACAAGCACAATGACTCGTCCCCCTCCATATCTGATGCTGTCTCAGGTGAAGGGTTTGTGCGTGAGTCCCTAACGTCACGCGAATAAAAATCATGTGCCGGCGACCGTGCCTGCTTCTTAGGACTCGCATTTTTCAGTTTCTGTCCCCTCTTTGAAGATTTGGCGTCTGCTGAATAGAGGAGGGACAAACTCACCTTCTCCTCTCTTCCTCGAATGTGCCTTCCGTCAACTGACACTCCTTTAGGTCAAGCCTCATCCATAATCTTCATGGAATAACTAATATTTAAGTGAGTGCAGATGCAGTCCCAATTTGCTAACAGTCTTAACTTGCCAGGAGACCTGAACCAGGAGAGGACAGGAGCGTGACTGATCAGTCAGAATCCGACGGACTAGAACAACTGGCGGTTCGAGGGTGCAAACCTAAATTTTCCTAAAATAAGCTGAAAGAAACTGAACCGTTCGGACCTTTTAGTCGTCACCACCTAGCGATATCCCAACGCCAGACGTGAAAGCCTGGGATTTGAACCCGGATTCAGAATTTAAGTCGTCTCTTTGCCGTTTGGTCTACGAACCCACGTCCTGTGGACCACTCTCAGCGATATCCAAGGTCATCTGAGACTGACCTTCATAATTTATGCTGATTGGTGGTCGTAATGCGGACGCCTTTGTATCCTGTTTGGTGACGGCAAACGAGATAGAAACGGTCATTCTGGTTTTCCTTGTCTCTTTCGGTGACGCTTCTTGATAATCCACTACCTCATTCCGTGCGGACGTCAGTGGAGTTCATTACCGGAGCTTCAAGGCGAACGCCATTGTCCTTATTCTGCCTTGTAATCAGATCCGGCTGCAAGCGTCAGTTTTATGTGACTCTGTATGTGTAGTTGTGTCTGACTTTTGGTACGCGTTCGATTGTCCCCTTCGTCCCCAACTGGGTTCACATTTCGCATCCAGCTATTCGAACCAACAGCCGATGTTTCTTTGCCGAGGATCTTACCACATTTGATCATCCCTGTTAGCTGGATGTGTGCCCTACAGGCTCGCGGAGTTGTGCAATTGTTCGATTGTGTTATCATCTCCCACATGGACTGCTTCCTTGTTTTTACGTTCCAGTCTTGCCTTTCCTTCTACATAACTCCTGCATACCTGAGAATCGTAACAGCGACCATATGCCCGGAAGCTTGCTCCTAAATTATCTGTTATCAGCGCAATCTGGTTTTCCCGCGGGCGCCGTCCAGTCTCAATTGCAATGGCCACGCCCAACGACGGAGATTCTGTTTTTTCTTAACGCACTTCCTACCACCTTGCCATTTTTTTTTTCTTTTGGACACCACTTCACTTTCCAACGGCGCTTCACTGGAGGGTTTCTAATTTTAATACTTACCAAGCCACAAATTATGGTGTCCCAGAGGAAAACCCGGACGGAGTTTCCGTTCTGTCGCCTAAGAGACCACGTTTTCAGTTGACTGCTTTGATCTGCCTATTCAGGGCGCCAGCTCGAACGCTTATCTTATGCTTTCAGCCAATCCGCTGTCGAGCTGCATGCACTTTATCGGCAGTGAAGTCTTGAATTTCGCAACTCCTCTAACACCGCTTATGTCAATGTTTTGCAGGGTTGAGCGAACAGGGGCTGACGCGGTAGGCATTCGCAGCATGTGGCTCAGTCTGTATTTCTAACTATTATACTTGATGTGACCCAGATCACGGCTGGTCTAGTCGGCCTCAACGATGCTCTGTGGGCGTCGTTTTTATAGAGGTGGTAATCAAGTGCGGTACACCTGTCTACATTAATGCACCCGCTTCTCATCGCCGAAGCCCAAATGACGAAAATCCGACATTTCCCCTCGAGGGCTGTTAAAAGCCCTCTGAAAGACATCGACTTTGGCGACTGTGCTGTCCCTATCCATAAGATCCGCTTATAGGTGACCTAAGCGTTTGTTTGTGCAAAGCCCAGCAACTTCGCCTTAAAACCGATTAATGCTGCCGTCAGCTGTATCATTTCTCGTTCCGCGCACTCAGCCACCTCAGCCATGCTCTCTTCTGCATCCTCGCTCTCGCGGTCCCGACCTCCGTCTGGTGGGACCGCGTAGAGGTTCCGCCATTGTCGTCGTTGGTTGGTCAGACCATCAGACAGAGGTTGCAGCTGGTCTCCACTCTTAAAACCAAAGATGCGTGTCCGCCGGTGACCCGAATCTGGGCCACCCCGCTGGCGAAAAGCACGATAACCCACTGGCAGCGAAGCGATGTCACTGGTAACAAGTCTTTCGGTTAGACCCTCACCGAGTGCATCACGTAGCATCCGGTCCACTGCCGCACGTGCTCTCCCTGCGCTGCTTTATCTAGTAAATTAATGTCTCTGCACTCCGCGTCTTCATGACTGTCGAGGCATATCCTGCCTTACAGGGGTAGCGACATGTTTAAATTGACTTGCTATTTTTGCAGCCAAGGTTCCGCCCTCTGCGTCCCTCGCATATCTCAGACTTGTTTCTGGGCTGAAGGCAGTGATCGCGCTGCCCAGGTCATTCAGTTCTCCTCCCCTCCCCCGCGCATTCCCATCACTACCTGAATACGACTTAAACCGTATGGAGTCATTCCCGTCCAAGCAATTTGTACTACCGGTCCTGGGGCTGCCGTGTAAATGTGCCACTCAGGCATGCAACTGCCTTAAAAACAGGGACGGCCCGGCGTTCGGCCTGCGCCTCTCGAGGGTTGAGTCAGTAAGGTTGTCGTCTCCTGCTTAGGGTGTAGGAGGGACCGTCGTTGGACTTTTAAGTCATTATCGACCTTCGGTCTGCTCTACTCCATGTTGTGTTATCGAGTCTCCTTATCAGGCATCCATATCCTCCTGCCACACCCTCCCCCCCTGCCGCCTCCAGCAAGACCATATATCATTCACGGAACGAATCCGCAGACTAGCGTGTTTAGCGCAGCAGGGCAAGGCCTGATATCTGATAGCAGTGCGCACCAAAGTTACATGCAGAACCGGTACTCATGTGCAGTTTTGGGGCCTGCCTCTTGTACCCTTTTCCTAGCCGAAGTATGGCAGCAAGAACGGATGCGTGTGGAGGCGAAAAAAGCACCTTTTACTTTCCCTCCCCCCCCCCCCCCCCGGTTAAGGAACTCCCCCGGCTAAAAGTGTATACTATTTATGCGCGTTGTTGTCTCCCCTCTCGATTAGATGGTACTTTCGGGAAATTTCTCGCAAGGACTCCGAACGCCTTCTCCTCCTCAACGGTAACGTACGGGGCACTTTCCTAGTCAGAGAGAGCGAGACCACACAAGGTGCGTTATGATTTCCTAATTCCGTGTTTTTTTTTTCATGATTTGCTTGCATTTCAATAGTGAAACTTAAATTGCCACAATCACTTCACTGCCTACCAACGGGCAAATTACTGCTTTCCCTATTTAACCTGCTTAATCTCGTTGGACCTCTCCAGTAAGTGTTCCTCTGGTAGCCATAGCTACATTAGAACTACGTCAACTTGCTTAGGGACCTAAAATTCTCTAAGTCAAAGAACGTTTCTATGCTGTATTTTGCGTATTCACCACACCTCACATCTTTTGCCATCGTCACCCCGCCCATGTAGCCGGTTAAGTGAGAGTACCCCTCAGAAAAAGAAGTAGATAGGAGGACAGATCGATCTAATTCACCGTCTATTTTGTACCTAGTTGGTCTAGTTCAGTCATTAACTGAGCATAGCTAAAGGTAGTTATGCGTAAGTCGCGGACTTTCCGATGCATATGTAGGTCGGCATTGGAGTGGCAGACCATGAGCCAGCCTCTCACCTGCTTCATATCCAGTCTGCGTTATGGTGGCCACACGACTCGGTAGCAGGCGCTTCCTTCTGAATATTTTCTGGCATAGGATGCTTTGCCTGCAACGGCGAAAGGTATCTTTGTTCGTGGTAGGTTTCTTTTGCGATCTGGCTTTTGGTCCTCTTAGGTGACATGCGAAATGTATTCAGTAGTAGAAATGCTAAATCAAAGAAGACGGTGTTGGGTTTCCCGAGGGACCATAAGAAGGTGTTTACTTATGTCCACGGACGCATTCTGTTTAAGTTCCTAATCTTTCCTACAGCCGGTCGTTTTCAGGGATGCTGTATTCTCTGCTAGGAGCTTGAGCACTTAAGGGCTGCTAGGGCCAGCACTTTTAACAAAATAAAGGCGGTCTTTTTCCATCCGATATCAGTCTGTAGCCGAGGCCCGACCCCTTCGGGGGACTTGGACATGTGTGGCTCCATTGGAGCTCTGGTCGTTCGCCAATGGTGAAGAAACTTTTAACAGGCACCCTCCCTCCCTGAGCCTCTACTCAGCTGGCTTTCTGAATCATATAACCCAGTTCGATGTGATACCACCCGCCTTCTAGACTGATAGCAAGGACACTAATCAACATATGTTTCTCCACTCCTCTCCCAGCTGGTATCAGGGGATCTTTGACCGGGCATAATGGCTTTGGCAGTCAATCCCAGAAATTGAACGAAGAAAGCTATTGCGACATAGTTCAGATGAAATGCGTCGTATATACGGCCGTCCCGGGTCTGTGAAACCTCCCTGTGGGTCATAAATATCTTTTGAAACATGATCACGCGGTCTCTCCTTTCTTTTCCCCTCTGTTCTGCAAGGATAAAAAGACGCGTCAGACCTGTCAGAACTGGTCCGCCGACGGCCAGTTTTCGCATACGCGGCGCGGCCCCTTTTTCCTAGCTTATTTACGGCAAGCTTTTTGTCTCCGCATCAAATTAGCCCCCTGGAATCGGCCTCATTTGGCTGTGTGCCACCGTGCCTGGCTGCTGTGTTTGCGTGTGCACCTACATGAGTCACTCTCGCCACGGAGTAATCATTTCGTCCTGCATAGGTAAAGGCGGATCGTGGTCACTGCCGTCTGACCCCTTACAGTTCCCTCTGCCTCGCTTAGGGAAAGGAGGCTATTTTAGGGCTGTCCTCCCTGCGGGACGCTCTGACTGATGTTGTCTGCCTGAAGTTGCTTATGTTGACCGCCGTCTCACACTATCCATGACCTTTGTCAGGTTGCCCGGTTTGCTGTGGTCGGCCACACGACCGGATAGAGCACCGAACAGAGGTAGCCATGGGGGAAGGGCTAGACGTCTATGCATTTGTACGTGAGGGGGGAGAGTGGTCTGAAACCAAGGGTGCGACCTCTTACCGTAAGAATTTCTGATGGACACTTTTTGATGAAAGTAGCGCCCGGTGCGGGAAAGGACACCAATTTTGGCAGCTCTCGCGGTGCGTAGGCTCAGCGATTTTGTAGGAGCTCCCTGGGAACTGTCAGGCCGCAAACAAGCTCGATGTCATGTCAGAGCAGACTACAAGAGTTCTGCTTTCCTTGAACGCACCACCCTGAGGCCAAACAGGCTGTCCCATAATGAGGAATGACTATTAATTGAGAAAGACTGTGCGCTAAGACATGGGAGACTGCGGTGGTTATACAGGGAAGAGAGTACCGGGAAAAAAACGGAGGTGACTGGGAGGACCACTTCTGACTTATTAATCGTCGCCAGCCAGTTATAGCTAATTCCAGGTCTAGGTGATCTGAGATTCTTTGATCATTGACAGCGTCTAGCCAGTTGACCACGAGCCCGTTGGTTGTGGTGGGGACTATTTACAATCGTAGCAAGGTGTGCCAATCGATCAGATTGCCGGACACACTCGTGCCGTTGTGCTTTTGGGTTCAGTCTGGAGCGTTCGAGGACAATAGCATGGCGACCAGAAGTATACGCGGAATGCGTGTACTGACAAAAACAAGGGAGACTGGAATGGCCAATCCTGGCTTAGCCGCCGTCGGCCAGCCTTACCCAAGCCCAGGCCTGGGATTCGAACCCGACTTCTTGGTTATTTGCCAGTCAGCTATGTATACCCCAATGCCAACCAGCATTTACCGGGGTTCAGATGACCACTAAAAAGACTTGATTCTTACGTTACCTGCTCATACGCGATCTCTTGCGGCCGCTCTTTAAGGCACGGGACCTGGTGAAGTGGACGCCATCCCCCGGTAATATTTTGTTTTTCCAACCGCAGTCGGCAGAACGTAAAACTGTAACTCAACTGGCAGAGCATTAAGCTCCATCGTATTACCGACAAAGACAAGGGAGACTGGAATGGCCATTTCTGGGTTATTAGCCGTCATCAGCCAGTCCTACCCAACCCCGAAATGTGGAACACCCGAGGCTCGAACTCGCGATCTGTTAGTTAGAAGTCCAACGCCTCTAACCACGACGGGACGAGTGAGTTCCGTAGAAACGATCGGTGAGCGGCCTTCTAAAATTAAGCTCCATGACTAACTGCGTACAGGGGGCTACACGGCACACTCTTAAATTTCCAGGTCGACCTGACGAAAAATTCATTTGAATTTTTTCCAGCAAAAAGTGCCTAACTTTCCATTAAAACAGTCCCGCGGATAGTGAATAAAAAGTAAAGTCCTCCACATCCGCTTAGCCCTACTCACGATATTTGGTGTCGGAATTGCCCGTCCTCCATCTCCGTACAGGCTTCCAGGCTACCAGACCTCTTTGGCTTTGAGCGCAATAGAATTAGGTTCGTTGAATTCGAGAAAAGGCGTTTTTCCTGCCTCAAGAGGAAATGCATAAGGTCCCCTACCTCCTATTTCTTCCGTTTTGTAGGCCGACGGCAAGGTTCAGCCGAAGGTGTTCAATAGTATCACTGATTTTGGGGCAAGCATATAAGTAGCGAAAGACACCCTGAACTGGCCTGATTGGAGGAGGACGAGATGGGACGATTCCTAGGCGGTCGAACTGTGCCGATGTCATTACTTAAAAGGTTTTACCTACGGTGACAAAGGTGACTGAAGTGGTAATTTCTTGGCTGTTTAACCTGCCTCAAGCTAAACGGGGATCACCCGTATCCCTTCATGTAATCATAACACATCAGTGAACGTCATTCCCACG
>CACRXP010000245.1:209356-219766 GCA_902702965.1 Spirometra erinaceieuropaei | reverse complement strand
CCTCGCACCCGCACGAACGTCCCGGTGGAGCATGCTGGCAGCATGCCGCACTCATAGCTTGCACCGGTAGCCACCAGGTGGTTCCGTTAAATCGGACACCCTCTCCCAACCTGCGTCGTCCATAGGTTAAGACGGGACGACGTGTGTGCACGTCTATTTGGGCGAAAAATGGTAGCTCAGTTGTGTTCGCCCGAGAATGAGGCTATATGGCCTCGCGGACAGGTGACCGAGTATACTGTAGAAGGTTTTGACTTGAGGGGGAGGGGAGCGAGGGGGTGAAGGTTTGGTCAGTCACGACGCCCAACGTTCTCTTGATTTGTTCGTCCCTCGTAACATACTAATACTGGGAAGGCTGATACTGTGTAGTTCTTCCTCGGTATAATTCAAGTGTATTGACCGCTGCGTGGTCGTGGTAGCGTTGTTGGGTGACTGTTTTTTTGCTCTGGTACTGACGAACGCACCACATTCGCTCTCCTCCGTCCTCTTGAATCAACCAGAGTAGTTCCACTTCTGGGAAGAATAGAACTCACCCTGCAGCAAGGACTTGTAGAGAGGGTTTAGATTTTCCAAAGAGGAAGAATCTTGGCTGCGAGACTACTAGAAGAATACTCGGAAATGCACGCCGGCCTCTTGACTGCGCTAATCGATCTGGCCAAGACTGTCGCATAGAAGTCGGCGATTATGTCGTCAAAATTGGGTATCATTTCGACCGCCCGGAGAAGTCCACGTAAAATGTTGCGGAAAGCCTCAGTGATCACAGCGAAAATAAATCCTCTTTCCAATAGTTCGTTTAGCCTCACATCGGTGAAGTGGATCCCCTAACCCCCAAGACCGGCCTAACTCCTGTCAAGCTTTAAGTGCCATTACGAAAATCATCGTGAGTTTTTTTCTGGAGATAAATAGGACTGAAATAGTATCGACAAAGACAACGGAGACAGGAATGACCATTTCTGGCTTATTAACCGTCATCAGTCAATCATACTCGACCCAAAGTGTAGACCACATGAAATTAGAACCCGGGATCTTTGGTCATGTAATATGGCACTACCATTGAGCCACGGGGCCGTTGTCTTGTATATATATATTCTTTATGTACGGTAGGGAGTGCCAAATTGTTGGTGTCTCACTTCCGTTCGTCCGTCGTGGGTGCGTGCGTATGCAGCGGCTGATGAAACTATTTTGGTAGCCGTTCTTTGTTAATTGGTCCCTGACGTGCCGTAATTCTTGCATCCTTCCTTCGGGCTCGCTACAGTACGTTTTTACCTGGTCGAAAAGCGTCCTCACACAGCCCCGTTAGTGCACCACTGAGTGGTTGCTATGATAGTTGAGGACCTGGGTTGTATTGGTCGCTTTTCTGTACACTGTAGTGCTGAGTTGACCATCAGGTGTGCGCGTGTCCGAGGCTACAGAACGCATTGCGTCAGAGTTAGGCGTGGACACCGCTCATCATCCGGCGGCTGCCATGCGTAGCAGGATCATGAAATTGAAGGATCGGCTGGATGCAGGTGAGCAGTCTGGCGTAATCTATCAAATCCCGTGTCATAAATGTCCTTGCCACTACACAGGCCAAACAGGACGACGTCTCAGCTCACGAATACTTGAACACAAACGGGCCGTTCGGAGAGGCGACCCAATATCTCAAGTCGCCACTCACACGCTGGAGGAAGGGCATGAGTTCGACTTCGCCAACACGCGGATATTGGCGCGAGCCGGCAACATGACAGGGCGAGAACTGTTGGAAGCATGGGTGTCGGACACCAACTCTATAAATAGACGAATGGATTTTACTGCGTTTTATCACGCACTCCGCCCACGCAGCCAGGTGGCGCAGCTCACATCGCTGCGAAGTACAAACGGCGTCACCACGCCGGGGGACCATTGTGGGCCCGGCGGCACAAACCAGACCTAGCTACGGACGTAGTTCCCTTCCCCTCACGGCACAACGATATAAATGTTCACACTTCGCTGCATTCTAGCAGTCTCTGATGATGAACTTCAGTTCGAGTTCGAAAGCTAAGGCCACTAAATCCACCGTCCCAGTGATCGTGCCTTCGTCTACTTTTAAGTAGGTAGAATCTTTTTGTCCCCGAGACGGATGAGTAAAGAGGAGAGCGCAGGCCTTAGCCATGCGTAAAACACTGGCCGTCGGAGAGGCTCGAGCGTTCCACATCTCCACCCTCACATTCAGGTCGCTCTGGGTAGTCACGACTTGTGTCGCAGCGTGGCTTACGTCCGGCGCCTCCCCAATCCACCAGCTAGTCAAGACCCTGGGCTCCGCTTTAAACAGCTACAATTTGTAAGATATGGGAATGAAGGCTGCACAACCTCCACTCACTCTGCGCGGCCTTTGTTTCTTCCATGCTCTACTACGTCGGCGTGTCTACCTCGCTTCCTGGCCGAGGTATCAACTGTTGCGCCACGTTGGTGGTTGATGCAGGCGATAAATTGCCCATTTACTGGCTGGCCATTAAACCAAGCCTGGCTGTTAGTTATCCTCTCCTGCCGCTCCACCGATTCGTTGTGACTGTTTGGATGAGCACTTTACAATCCGTTACCAGCAATCTGCCAGATAGAGTTAGGCACAGGTGAACAGCCGGGAGAGGAATAATGCAATCCTAAATCTACTGGAGCGTGCGGACAGCCCGGGTTTTGACATTTACGTTGCACCCAACCTAGACTCTTGCCCCTCCCCCTCCCCTCACTCCTTCCCGCAGCCCTCCTCGAGCGCTGTCAACCCGCTTTTGGTCGTCGTCACTCCAGTTCGGCTTACGCGACGTTTGATTTAGAGAAATCTCTCCAACCTGGGCCGTCGGTAGTCTACGTAGTCCGGAGTGAGACGTCTTTCCTCGTCCCCCTTATGTCATATCTGTTGTGCGTCGTCCGTTTTTACCCTTGGATGGTGTGTGCTACTGGGGTTTCCAGCAATATTACGTCCCAAACTTCCTCTGCCAGCAAGGTTGCACAGAACAGTAAAAAAAGGCAGACTGGGTGAAGGCATGCTGCCAGCACCACGTAGATGGGCCGATACGGACAGGGGAGACTGGGAGAACTGCTGTTTCGGTTGCATTAACGCACTCCCCAATCAGCCATACGGCCTGACAACACCTGTGAACGGAGACAAACCGAACACGGTGCACCTGGTCCGCAAGTGAAGCCAAGCCGATTGGTCAGTAGCAGTTAGCAAGAACTGAAGCCGTCCATCCTCCAGGGTGTCGGGGGTTCGCCCCGTCGGGCGCAATCGGTCCAGACAGAAGCCTGCATGCAATCGCTTCATCCGCCTCCCTTGGATGCAAATTCTATTGGGGAATTTGACATTCTATAAAACCAAGTAGAACGACTCTCAACTTCATTGCGTCCAATCAAACACCCTCTCAGCAATGCGGACGAAGCTGCATCAGCTAGTAACTGCAAAGCTTGTTGTAGCCTTGTAAATAAGGTTCTTACCGCAATCACCTCCTGCTGAAGGTCAGTGACATAATAGCTTTCCGGTGAATGGCCAGTCCGATACAGTATGGGGTGGGGTGGGGTATGGCACCCCACGGCAGGAAGTGCCCGTAATGCAGGTGGCTTTGTGCTAAACTTAAGGGAAACTAGGGTTGGAGTTAAGGTCAAGTTAAGTTAACGTTAGGGCTAAGACTAAGTTTAGGGTTACGGGTAGAGTTAGTGCCAAGATCAGAGTTACGGTCAGGGTTTGGGTTAGCCTTAGGGTTTGGGTACGAGAATGCTTACCTTTCCTGTAATTTAGCTCAGTCACCTGTATTTAAGGGGTGGGGCGTTCCTGCTCCGGTGTCCTATCGGTTGGGGTCATACAAGTAATCCCGACCCATTGTGAATTTAAGGGTGCCATTGGGTCTTACATTTTGCGCCTCCGGTTGGTAGCAATGCCGTGATACGACTTAAACGCCTTGACAACTGCTTCAGGCTGGTACGACAATGTTGCTCCAACTCGACCACCCGTTCACAGTCGTCCACGCGATTACTAATCGGCCTGCCAGCTTTTCAACGTTGACACGCACGCCATCTTTCGCGTGTTCAACACCTATGCTCTCGCCCGCTGAATGAATGGACAGAGGCTGATGAGTACATCTGTGAATGTTTTAAATATCTGTCATATAGGTAGACTGCTGACTCTTTTCCGTGCTTATGAAGGCGGAGATGAGGGAATGCCGGTGGTGTATGTATATAGGTGGGTGTGGGACGGTTTTCTCTCACCCCCGGCTAGCATCGAGGGCCGTGTTTGCGGGTCGCCCTCTTCCCATGATCCGGTATCCAGTCGCCACCACCAGGGCTGTTTGCAGCTGCTGTTGCTTGTATGTGTGTGTCCAACACTTGCACCGATCAAACCCCCTGGAAGGTGGGGGGAGGGCAGATGGAGCAGGGACTGATGCGTGTGTGTGCGTGTAATTTCAGCGGGATAGTGTGCGCCAAGCCGCGCCGATGTCTCATATATAGGTTGCGCCTGGCGGTGTCTTTTCCTCATCGTGTGTGTGCGTGTGTGTACCCCTGGACGTCAAACAAAGCGGTTGGACACCGTCATCGTTGTTGTAATCGGTGGACCCTGGCCGGGAGCCAAGACACCGTGTGTACGCGCGCGCGCTCGCGTACCTGTTTATCCTCACTGCGCCGCTCGGCTGTCTAGACAACGCCACACGTACGTGCGCGCGCGCGCGCGGTAGACTGACTCACCGCCGCGGTGCTCGCGTGCGGGCGCTACTGCGTGCCAAGACACGGGCGTGTGTGCAAAGCCGAGGGACTGCTTGCCGTGCAGCTCGACAGCACCCCTGACCAATTTAATTCCCACGTTGTCCCTTTCAAGAACGGGCGAACACATGAAACACCTGAACGAACTCCGCGCAGACCCTGCACACTTGACATTTTTCTTTCTAGAACGTATTCATTCATGAGGCTCGCACCCATGCACACACGTGGCTCCCATTTTCAGTGTATATTTGGTGGACCGATGGTCGCCGGCGTTGCTAAGACTCGGAATACGGGGATGGTGGTAGAGACGTGGTGTCCTTAAATATATCAACAGGACAAATTCGTATTTGCGTAGCATGTTCTTTTTCTCACATTGTAAATGACAGTTTGACAGTTCGACCATCGGTTTCGATGATGTCCACCGTGTGCCCCACAGTTGCAGCAGCAGTGGGAGCAGGGACGGTGACTTACGCAGGGGTTTATAGTGCCAGTAGACTTGCGTAGCATCTACCTACACTCTCTCCTCCTCCCTCGCCCGAGCCCGGTGTCAAGACAGAGTCCAGAAGACCGGAGACGAGGGAGGCCGCAGGTGGATGGCTCAGACGGATCCTCACCTTGGCGTTCCACCACACCCCCTGGTCCACACAACAATAACCAGGATTTAAACCAACAACAGAGATTTGGAGGCTGGCACGACCGAAGCCGCTCCTAGGCGTACCGCCAACGCCTGGACATTGTAAATGACACATTGTAAGAAAACAGCTCAGGGGGAGAGGTCAGCATATCCTTTCCCTGCTATTGCATGGTTATGCGTAGGTGGTCACCAACATTATTTAAAATATGGGCCGGCCCAAACGCTCGTGACTGACAATTATTGCTGACAGTCCGCAGAATAATCGCAGTCAGAATAATGTATTCCGCCCTCCTCACGTACCGGACTAGGAGCCATTGACTTGCGGAATTTACGCGGGTATGCCTCCGGGTCTGAAGGGTTGTCCACTGATAATGACTAGATAAATGGAAACAGCCTCTGCGCTACTTTAATCGGTTCGCGTCGTGTAGAGTTGATTAAGGGATTTATATTAAAAAGTACCATATTGACTGAAGTAGCCATTTCTGACTTATTTACAAGCTGGACTGACCTACATTTCGGTAAATAACGTCGAGCGAGTTCGAACTACAGGAGACGGATTACACTATGGGTATTTGTGTTGATGCTTGACTGCATCAACTAGACGTTCTCTGCGGCGATCGTAGAACCGTAATGCCCAGCTCGTGACACAGTTCTCAGTGAGTAACAAGTCAATCCTAAAAAAAATCGTGTTATTTCTAGTGTACTTCGGGCCTATGTGTGAGCGTTACTGAGGACAGCGTCAGTCATCTTTTGCTGATGATGCTTAACCACCACGCCACGAAATACAGTTTATCTAGCACCGTTCTTTAGCGCCTGCCCTATTTGTTTGCTGTCCAGTGTCTACTAGGCAACTTATTTGTCGGATTAGTACCTCTGCTAGAACTCCAATGGGCTCTCCAGGTATCGGAGGTTGATGGATGAGAACGCGAGTTTGCTGGCGGCATTGCGATTCCACGTCACCCGTGCGTGTGTTATCTGAAGCACGCCCGGCTTCTCTCTCTCTCCTAAGGGCTTTTTGTTCTCATGCAGCAAAGCACGTAAAATGGCCCGGACATGTACTCACCTTTGAGGCCCCCTGTCTGGGCGTAGGGCCGGGAACGCCCCGTCGCAGCTCCGTCATAGAGGGAGGCTGGGTGCTCGCCGCATCTTAAACAAACCCAAATTCGATCAACCTTTGAAGCGCTAATCTGTTGCCTTTTTTGATTGACCCACACCGCGTCTCTGCATTCAGACGGGACGATCGCGTGCCAATGTTTGTGTTGGCTTTGGTAAGTGGAGTAAAGCGCTGTAGGAGTGTCCTGTTAAGGTTGCTAGGCCCCGTACCTCAAAAGTACCATCTAACCACATTTTGCCATCTCTCATGTAATCGTGTCGTCATGCCTCCTCCCCCCAGGCGCGCTCTCGCTCTCAGTTCGGGATCACGATCCTAACCGAGGTGACATTGTCAACCACTACAAAATCAAACCCTACGGTGACGACGGCTCAGTATGTATCACCTCCAAGAAGGGCTTTCCCAACCTGGTTGCCCTGGTGCGCAATTACACGGATCATGCGGACGGTCTATGCTGCCGCCTGACCAACTACTGTCCCCGCCCTCCTCCCGTCCTCAGCGACCTCTCCAAACGCACTAAGGACCACTGGGAAATTCCGCGATCGCAGCTGGTCCTGCAGGAGAAACTCGGAAACGGCCAGTTCGGTGAGGTCTGGAAGGGTAAGTCCTCGCCTTCGGCGCATTTTTTATTCGCCCCCCTTCCCTCCCTCCCCTTCGAATTCAAAAGATCCTGATTTCGATGCTGTATGTTTCTGCAGTCGGTACATCAAGCGCTCCACTATGATCCATATGCGTTGCCTCGTGAATGTGCATTGACGCAACTGAACCACGGTTGGTTCTGGGAGGAAGTTGCCGCATGAGGTGCGATTACTCTGTAAGGTATCCATAGCAGGGTTTTGTGCAAGGGATTTATTTGTTCGGCGTCGTAAAAAAGTGCCCGGGACGAATTGTTTCATTTAAATTCCCACGTTCTGACTAGGAGTTTGCCGTTCCTTCGGAAATTATTACAGTGTGTGCCGGAGCCTTTAAAGGAATAATGGGAATATTTGGATTCTTTGTAGCCAGGCAAAATGGCCTAAGTGAACTTGTAGTCTTCATTACTATGAAACGCAAACTCAAATTATTTCTTACAGCGTAGTCCTGTCTTTTGGTTAAGTGTCTTTCTGGCCGCCCATATAAGTCACATGAGTAACAGTCGCTGCTTAGAGCATGTGTATTTTCCCAATGTGTTTTAAATTCAACAACATTCCTTAAATGACGGAATTTTTTCTCGTAATTATTTGCTAGGCGTAAATGTTTTCTTCAAATTTCACTCGTGGCCAGGGACAGGCATCTGACTTTAAGATGACTTAGCCCTTCGTGGCTATTTTCTAGACAACCGGTGTTTCAAATCTCTCCCAAAGTATCAAAAAGGTGTATCATGCGTTATTTTGAAAGCAACCTGCTTTTTGTTTACCCATTTCCCTAGGAAGAAGCTTTGATGTCATCATAATATACTGCAGCATCTGTCGATCATACCCTACACCTCGTAAGCAGCACAGCTAGACTGATTCGCGATGTATGTGACACACGTTAGGTGGAGGCATTGTACCATGCCAGCCAGTAAACCAAAGCTCATCATCTAGGACGTCTGATCGGTACATAATAGAAGATGGGAGGGAGGGATTCGATCCAGTTTGCATCCAGGACATACTTTTTCACTGCAGACAATCAAATTCGCCCTAGGTAGACCCCACACTCTAACAGCCATGACTTGGGCGTCTGCTGTTTACTTACTTGTACTTTATACGACTGCAATAATGCCCGATCTAGCCGGCCTCGATAATGTCCCGAGCTGTAAATCTCCACGCGTCACGATCCGCGGCAGCAGATCTGGACAGCTCAACCCATTCCCGTCGTCAACGACATAGACCGAACACCGAAGGTCCAAGAGCCACCTCCATGTCTTGAAGAACTGTGTCGAGTCAGGTTTTGAATTGACCCCTTTTTCGACGCCTCCAATGGGGCTGTCACGAACGGGTAGGGAAAGGCAAGATAGTCTGGCGCCTCGGCACAGGGCAACGGTGCCGGATCGAGGGCAGTAACACTGAGCTCCTGAGGTGGACGACGAAGAACATGTCCGAACCACTTTAGTCGTCTTTCTTGGATGGCCTGTGTTATCCTGGTGACGTTGTCGCAGCGAGCGCGGACTGTCTCATTTGAGACGAAGTCGATGAACTTCACTCGAAGGATGGTCCTCAAGTAGTGGTGGTCAAATACCCCCAGTTTTCGCTCGTCCTGCACGAGCAAAGCCCAGCATTCACAACCGTAGAGAAGGACAGACCGGACAGATGCACGGTACACGCTGATCTTAGTGGCCATGGAGAGGTCACGTCGGATCCATAGGCATTTCCGAAGGCTTGAGAAAACTCAGCGGGCAGCATCGATTCGGGAGACGATTTCGTCCTTACTCTGTCCAGTAGGAAACAGCCTCTCCCCGAGGTATTTAAAACTGTCTACTTCTTCAAGTTGACAGCCGTCAATCCCGAGAGGTGCCTTCTACTGGGGCACACGGCGAAAATCATCGAAATCGTCTATTGAACTATCGTATGTTAGAGTGAGATAGACGCTACAGAGGTCAACTTCACCGTCAACCAACACTGTGTCATCATAGCAGTAGTGGACTCCGTCACTTACGACGGACGAGCTATTAACGAACCTACGGATATTCGAAAACATAAATGCTCGTGGTGGTTGGTCAGGACTTTTACTTGTTCCAAACCATTCTCAAGCCTAATCGCCTTTTCCTTCAAGCTTAGAATCTTAGGAAAACCCAATTGCATACAAAATAAGGGGGAACTTTCCGCGTATGTCCTTTTTTTCAAAATACCATTGAGTTTATTCATGCACGTAATGTCTGTGGCTAAAAAGGCAAACTACATATACAACGGTTAAGGTAGCTGACTGGAAGGATTCTTAACGGGCAGCCTTCTTGTTATCGTTTGCGAATTATCTTTAAACTCTGTCCCGTGTCATTCTACCTAACAGCCTCAGCACTATGTTTCATCGTCCTTGAAGGCGCATCTAATAATCTCTATGTTTCAGGATTTGTACCTGCCGCGTCTGGTCAGGCCCTTAGTGCGCATATATAGTTGTAACTAGCACAGTTCTGCTAAGACTGTGGCCATGCACTGTTTGAACCCCAACTTTGACAGGGAATCCGCCTCTGGCTTACCTCAGTACACCTGTCCGGCGGTGTGCGTTATGCCAGTGTTAGTCACTTTTCAGTCGACCTTAATGCTCCTACAACCTTCCTCTCGTAAATTCTCCTACGAGGATCTGTGCAAACCGTATTGTTCCTCCTCGGCCCTTCAGTACTTTACCCCTTATGGGACTGATGCCTTCCAATTGCTTTGCTGAAACTTGCCTCAATCTAACTGTTTGGGTGTTGCAGGCGAATGGAATGGTACCACACCTGTGGCCGTGAAGACTATGCGAGCGGGTACCATGTCAAAGGAGGAGTTTCTCAAGGAGGCCCGCATTATGAAGACCCTTAACCATCCGCGACTGGTCCGTCTTTACGCTGTGGTCACTACGGAACCCATCTTTATCGTTACGGAACTCATGTCCAATGGCAGTCTCCTGCACTACCTGCGCTCCGATGCCGGCAAGGCCCTGGACCTCAAACAGCAGGTGGACATTATGGCACAGGTTTGTGTGAATACCCTTCCTTTTCACTGAGATGCATAGCATGGAGGTGAAAAACCCAAACAGCAGCCTATATTCCATGATGGGTGAACTGTCAGGATAAAGTTACAACCGACAGGACAACGAGCCCGTGGCTCATTGGTAGTGCGTTCGACATAATGACCGAAGATCCCGGGTGGTTCACACTTGGGATTGGATGCGACTGGCCGATGACGGCTATTCCGG
The DNA here is from genome assembly GCA_902702965.1 of Spirometra erinaceieuropaei. Taxonomy (NCBI): domain Eukaryota; kingdom Metazoa; phylum Platyhelminthes; class Cestoda; order Diphyllobothriidea; family Diphyllobothriidae; genus Spirometra; species Spirometra erinaceieuropaei. The sequence goes on along the minus strand of CACRXP010000245.1, from coordinate 209,468 downwards.
TCTCCCTTGTCTTTGTCGGTATCACCCTATCCACAAAAATCCCTTCATCTCTTAAATGGGACCTGCAGCTTGTGTAATTCGCGCCAATCTGGGGCGCCTTTCCTCATTTTCC
>CACRXP010000245.1:193860-207080 GCA_902702965.1 Spirometra erinaceieuropaei | reverse complement strand
CCCGAAGCCGCTTTCCCACTTGTTTACCGAGATTTTTTGATTACACTTATCATCAATCGATCATGTTTCATGCCCTACTTGCTTTACCTTATCTGAAAGTATATTTCCACTCTAAGACGAAGACAACTCTCTCGAAAAAAAACTTTTGTTTTTGGTGTCGATGAGATTCCCATTCTGTGGTAAAGGGAAAAATATGCAACTCTTTCCTCCCGCCAGCTTTACTGTGAACATCGCACGCACGAACTCCCTCCTGAAGAAAAATGGCACAAATATATTTCTATGGCATTTCAACACTGTTGATGCGCGTGGATGCGTTTTTTGCAAAATTTCTTTTATGTGTCAATTAACTAGACAACCAGTTGCGTTGGTCAGATCGTATCCTACGCATTTAAGACTGCCGCTTTCCACGAACAACCCTGTTTGCACTGGCCGAACCGGATCGGCAAATGACCTCTACAGTTGTTAGGCATGTAAATGAAAAAAAACAAGCCATCTATTTGGCGGCTGAAGCACGAACCTCATGTGTGTTGGTTTTCAGTGTAGTAAGACATGAAATCCGCTCCCCGGGAACTCCCATTGAACGGTCAGCTTTAATCTTACACCATCCCTTCAGTCCTGCCCGCCTCTGTTCTCTTATGCCGATTAGGAGGTAAACTGTCTTACGCCTTGGTACAGCAAACGCTCTAGCCACCTGAGCTACGAGGCCCCACCGGAAGGCGTGAATTTAATCACATTTGGGTCAAGGTACCCGTCGAGTCAATCTTCCAGCAAATGCCTAGTCATGTTATTAGCTATCTATCCGGACTTATAGCCCTCTATTACATCCAGTTCCATTGTGCTAGTTTAAAGAGTTATACGACAACCGATTTAACCTCGCTTGGTTCTCAAACCCAAATATTTGACGGAAATGGGTTCGGCACATTGACTGGAGGAGTTCAACAGCCTGTCTACGCATGCCTCACACACATCCAGTCCCCAGAACATGACGGGCTCCCATGAAGCGGCTAGGATGTCACATCAGTGAGCGCCATGAAGACCACATTAAGATGGGGGCCATTGCAGCCTTACTCTCCGTCTTCCGGTTTTTTCAAAGCACTCCCATGTGGATCTAGTTACTCCCGTCAGTTGGCAGCCCTCCAGCCACGTCATGACCGAGTCAAGTGGGTTAGATTTCTTACCGTGAAGAATGCGTGATCTTGTCCTGTGGATGGATTTTCTAGTGTCGATCTCGCCCCCCCCCCTCTCTCCCCTCTCTTTCCCCTCCCATGCAACAGTTGATTGTTTGAGCCTCTCAACCAATTTGTAGTGGAATTAGGCGCCGTAACAGACAGACCTAGACGACTCATCTGCGTGTGCTTCGCACGACCTGGTCACCCCTTCATGTGTCGGTACGCACCAAGAACATGCATTCCATTTACATGAAATGTTTGCGTGCATGCAGTGACATTGAAGATGCAGGTAAACCTACTGGGTCTCACGGACCCTCTGGGCCATGAGGCTAAGACTGCCCTCCAAAGGCCTAAAAATCTAACTATGCTGAACAAGCTACCTGGTGTCAATGAAGATGCCGATCTGATAATGTCGTTGTGCGTCTTTGCTGTTGGTGGGGTACGTTGGCTTGCCTCCTTTCACAACCGATGGACGATGGAGATGCCCTCCTCCGCTCATGTGGATCCCGTCAGTCGGCAGCCCTCCAGCCACGTCATGACCGAGTCAAGTGGGTTAGATTTCTTACCGTGAAGAATGCGTGATCTTGTCCTGTGGATGGATTTTCTAGTGTCGATCTCGCCCCCCCCCTCTCTCCCCTCTCTTTCCCCTCCCATGCAACAGTTGATTGTTTGAGCCTCTCAACCAATTTGTAGTGACATTTGCAGTGACATTGAAGATGCAGGTAAGCCTACTGGGTCTCACGGACCGTCTAGGTCATGAGGCTAAGACTGCCTCCATTGAGAAAGCCATGCTGTGGCCACGCCAACGTCCGCCGGTGTGAGAAACTTCAATACACCTGCTCGACTTTCACAGCCGTGTGTCTTTTCCCGGGCTGTACTTTCTGTTGGAAGTTTTTCGCGCCCTCCAAAGGCCCAAAAATCTAACTCCGCTGAACAGACTACCTGGTGTCAATGAAGATGCCGATCTGATAATGGCGTTGTGCGCCTTTGCTGTTGGCGGGGTACTTTGGTTTGCCGCCTTTCACAACCGATGGACGATGGAGATGCCCTCCGCTCATGGTACTGCTGTTCTCGCCTGTGCGCAAAGGTTGCGCGTCCCGAGGACCGAGGAAACTGCTTGCATAAAACGCGCAGAAAGTTCAGCAGGCATCCGCCTCTCCTGGCAGAAATGTCAGGAATGCATCGGGCCTGCAGCGGAAGAGGTCTAAAAAAAGCGGGTTGCATGATCATGCCCTGTATACTGCTACTGCTGTTGCCGCTGTTAATTGAATGAGAGGTGTCAGACCACCCTGCTTGATGGAGACTTTTCATGCCTGTTTGTTTCCCCTACCCTCTCCTCTCCTTCCCCAGTTCGTTCTGTGGCCAGCGCACATTCCCCCTCGCAAACATTATAGTTAGAGCGAGTTATCCTTTATTTTAACAGTCTTCTCCTTCACCTCATCGTCCCTTCTCTCCACCGTTTCATTGCCTCCCGGCGTCCTCCTCCTCATCAACATCAGAAGCGCACTCCAACTTTAGGGTTGTTTTCGCTGCTGCTGAAGTTTCATGATTCGGCCTGCTGCTCTTTGTGCCCTCCTCCCTTCTTTGTCTTTCGGTCATGGTCATTGAGTTGGTCCCAGTACACCAACCACCTCTCTGCACCTAGCGACCGACTGGTGCTCTACTCAGTTGCAATGGCTAACGCGGTGGGATCTTCCATCCAACAGTTTGGCCGTTGTGGCTGACGATGTCCACCGTGTGTTCCACAGCAAGGTGGGACAGACAGTGACTTGCAGATGAGTTAGTCTGTAATAAAAGTAAACCTGTTCAGCATCCACCACACCTCCGCCGCCCCCACCTGGGCCCGGTGTCAAGACAGAGTCAAGAGGACCGGAGACGGGGGAGGCCGCAGGTGGCTGGCACGACAAGAACCCGCACCTAGGTGTACCACCACACTCACCCCCCCCCGGTCCACAACGGACAATGACCAGGATTGTATATCACAAAAAGTAGGGGGATGGCACGGATCGCAATGGGCACGATGCGAGCCTGCATATGCGGCGTGCCACCACGCCCCAATGTTGACATTTATCATGGGTGCGGATTCCCGATAACGCCTGCCGGATTCCGATCTAGCCCCTGTGTTTGACCGACGCATCTACCACGTGGTCCCTTTTAGGGGGGCGAAGGGGGTCCTATCCGACAGTTCGACCGTCGATTCCGACGATGCCCCCCGTGTGTTACACAACAAGGTGCAGCAGGTACGGTGACTTACGCGTGCATTAGTTTTTACTGATAGTAGACTTGTGCAACATCTATCTCACTCCCTCTCCCCCACTTCCCACCGGATTCAGTGTTAAGACAGAGTCAAAAAGGCCGGAGGCGGGAGAGGGCGCGGTTTCCATCCTTCGCGTCCCACACACGTATGCACGGCAATAACTAAAGAACCACGTCGATGCAGCGCATCTCCGAACCAACGCGCGCCGTTGGCCAATATGCTTCTTCCGTTCTTGCCCTAAATAACAGTGCTGCAGCCAGTTTATGGGCGAGTTTTCTTACCAAGTCTTCGGTTCGCCAATATCCAACCCTCACTTTTTCTTCCCTCCTCCCAGATTGCTGACGGCATGTCCTACCTGGAGGCGAAGGACCTTGTGCACCGTGACTTGGCCGCTCGCAACGTGCTCGTTGGCGAAGCTAACGAGGTCAAAGTCGCCGACTTTGGGTTAGCGCGTCAGATCGACAGGGATACAGAGGCCTACAACGCCAAACAAGTGAGTTGTTTCTTTCCTCATCACTCCTCTCCATTATGGTCCAAAAATCGACTGGTGTGTAAAATTGGCGTCGGGAGCTATTTTTGCAGCAACTGAGGCGAACAGCATGTGCATGTGTGCGCATAAATAGCTGTACGGCTACGACTGGGGACAGGAACTTGTACCCAACGGTACCAGTCGCCCGCCGGATGAATAAAAGCAACCATCTTTTTCTATGTGTAAACTCGCATGCTGTGGGCTGGCTAACAGACACTACCTAGAGCCTTCTTTGGGATCTTGTTGGGGAGTAATTGAATGGGACTATGTACTGAGCTGTGGCAGAATTTCCAGTGTATTACACAGAGGTGATGTTTTTAGAGGGAATGAATAAGGGCCCTTCTGGTTAAAAAAATGCGAAGCGCAGTCTCAGGACTGAGAATAAAATGCTGCACATTTCCAGATAAACGGGTTCCTGTAAAGTTCAACGACCTCCTTTTGTCGGTCGTTTTGAGCATTGCGTCCCCTGCAAACATGACGCGTGATGCTCCGTCTGTCCACCTGATTTCCCACCCCAGACCTCCGACTACTTTGACTTGTGCCTTTTTCCTCCTCCCCCCCCCCTCCTGCCCCCTCTTCCTCACCCCCCACCCTCCTCCTCCTCTTCCTTCCTTTTAATCAATTTTTCCTCGTCTCCACTTATTTCAGGGCGCCAAGTTTCCGATCAAGTGGACTGCTCCGGAGGCCGCCTTACTGGGTCAGTTTACTGTTAAATCCGATGTCTGGTCCTACGGTGTGGTGCTCTATGAAATCATCACCTACGGCCAGGTGCCCTTCCCCTCCATGGCCAACACAGAGATCCTTCAGCAGGTCAGTGATGGCTATCGAATGCCCTGCCCCAACAACTGTCCTTCCGTCATTTACGCTGTGATGTTACGGACTTGGGAGGAGGATCCCAGCAAGAGGCCCTCCTTTGCCTCCCTCCGCAGCTACTTTGAAGACTACTTTGCCGCTCAGGCTGAGGAAGAGGAGGCGGTGGAGGGACGTCAGCACCACCCCAACTCAGAGGAGGAGGCCGCCCCCCAACAGCACCAATTCTTGCTTGATCGCGCTCGACGGTCTGGCTACCCCTTCATGGCCTCCCCCGCTCGCCTGGAGACCAGCTCTCGCTCCTCACCCGCACACTCCTTCGTTGCACCTTCCTGCAACCGTCTTCTGCCCTATGGGGTTACCTCGTGAGTGCTCGTCCCCTCCCCCCCCCATCGTTTGAGCCTAGTCAACCACCACATACTTTCAGACGACAACAACACCTGCCCACAGATACCAGCTAGAGGTAGTCGGTACGCGCTTTCATGAGCTGGCCCCACCCAGGCGATGTCCGCCTCGATACCGTTGTCTTTCACCGTCTTCCCATTCTTCTCCCATCCACTCCACGCCATGCCTTCGCAACGCTGCTCCATGACAGACACCCCCAACAACTCCCCCACAACTGCCTGGGTAGTTGCATCTGCGCGACGAAACACGACAATCCTACTTCTTTCCTCATTATCCTGTCCCTTTTCGATTTATATCACAATATCCATGCCTTAGGATTGAACAAGGTTGTCTACTTATTGAATAAATCTTGATGGTAAGAGTATCTGTAGTGTTTACCCTTCAAGCAGTTGCGCAGCCCATTGCGAGACAGACTTCATCTGTTGCCGCCTGGCTTCCAAACTAATGTCGTTATCTTTCGGATTCAGTGGTGGAGGGTTGGTGTTTTGTCCTTCGGCCTCAAGCATTTGCGGTGGGTTTTAATGAAAGGAGACGTGTAAAACCACCAGCTAGGTTTGGATGACATATCCAACATCTGATCGAGATATTCAGAGACAGATGGGAAGGTGCGCATCCGTGGGGCCTCTTCTACTGAAGACACGGAATAGCGGCTGAGCCCTGGGATAGGTATTTATCTTTCAGGGTTCTCGTACTTTTGAGGTCAGCATCAGAGATATGAGAAAGGTGGAAGGTCAACTAATTGGACATGTCTTACACAAGTGGGAAGTGACTGGTTGAAAGAGTTTAGCCGATTCGAGGAAATGTGGCACCACATAGCCTACGATTCCGTAGGAACTGCGAATCTCAGTGTGACAGATTGTCGAAAGATAGAAGGTCAACTAATTGAACATGTGGAATTCGTCTTATTACACAAGTGGGAAATCATTGGTCGAAAGAGTTTAGCCGATTCGAGGAAATGTAGCACCGCATAGCCCACGATTCCATAGGAACTGAGGATCTCGGTGTGATAGACTGTCGAAATTTTCGGTACATACAGTCAAGCTCCTCGCCACAATCTGATTTCAACGCAAGCATTTCGATTCAGTGAATCCCATCATGCCTTAATATCTCGTTGGGTTCCGCATTCTTAACGTGTTTTTTTTATCATATTGGGGTATCGTGTTCTCTTGATTTCGGAAGTTTTGCGTTAACTGCGCAGGCTTTGCCATTTACCGCAAAAATGCTGTTCGGATTTCCAAAATCGCCCAAATTACGATGTCCTTTTCAGGGTGGCTCACATCATGCATTGATATACGAAGACCTACTACTACTACTACTACTACTACTACTACTACTACTACTACTACTACTACTACTACTACTACTACTACTACTACTACTACTACTACTACTACTACTACTACTATTATTATTATTATTATTATTATTATTACTATTGGCTGTGTTCTCACTGCCTTGACTATCTGTAATGGTAAGCGAACTGCTCAAAAACATTCAGACAGTAGGACTTTACCATGTGATTAGGAGCAAATACGGTGACGACGGTCACCTTACGGAGATTGATTACGCAACCAGTTGCAGTAGATGCGCTATCTCCTGAAATTTTAACCAAAATTTTGGAATGTGACTTCGATCAGAAGGGGTTATTTGTCGACGGTCGGATGAAAGACCCCATTTAACTGTCTGTAGACTCTGGATCGTGTCATTCGGAAACGTTTTAGTTGACACTAAAACGTAAGAAATAATACTTTTACGAATGTTTTCGATAAAATATGTTTAAGTTTATAACAGTGTCGAAGTTCAATAGGAAAAATCCGTACAACTCAAGCAGGCATTTTTCACACAGTAGTTTTTGCAAGCGACCATAAAGAAGCCCGTTCAAAAGCCGGCATCCTTATGTGACCGAGATATCTCGCGATTTTGCTGCGCGATAATTAATCTTACGACCCTGCTCGAGCAATATTTTCTGATCGGCGACGTATTTCAGAATTTGGATTAGCATTTCATGAGATAGCAGCCCCCGGGTGCAAGTGTGCACGTGATATAGTTGCGAGGATTAACGTCTGCAACCTAAACTGGTCGGAAACAGAGAGTGACAGTCGCGGTACTGGAACCGAACAATTCAATGCGCCTGTGTGCTTAGCACACAGGCACAATTTGGTTAAGAATGACACATGTGCAAACCACGCTGCATGCGTGAGTGCGCATGTGTGTTGGCAACACCTAGCCAAGGGGTAAGACGAAATTGGCGGTTGGCCGACAATTGCAAAAAGTAGATTGGCCATAACTACTAAGCGAGGGAAGGGGAGCGCCAAGAACCGGTTGGTAAGGCAACTTGATTGCTGAGACAGTACTTTCATTCATTCGATGTCTTGAATCCACTCTCCCCCCTCGCCCCCCCCCGAAATCATCGCAAGAGACAGTAACAGTAGAAGGTGCAAAAGGGGTGCAGTATTCAAAGGATGCGGCTGCATTGCTACGACACACACCCATTCCAATTCATAGCTGCTGCTGTCACCACAGATGCTTACTAGGGCTGTTTAGTCGTGTCTATTCTAGACGCTAATGACTGCGGTTGCATCACTGATGTCGTTGATGGGTATAATGGCCACTCGGTACTTTGGCTCACCGGTGCTGCTGCTGCTGCTGCTGCTAGAAGCTGCGTTTTTCCTTGCAAACTCCGTGTGACTAACTACGCTGTCCAGACGGAGCCTTAGCTATGAATAGTAGGTGGGGGGGGGGGGAAGTCAAGCAGATGTCTCATCTGGAACTGGAAGATGTGTCGAGTTCTCTTTTCTGAGTCATACTGTGCAGAGTTGATCCCATTTCAAAACATTGCTCTGTCATGTTCAGCCATTTACGTCGGGACAAGCCTCCTAGTTGCTTCCGCGCAAGTGTGCTATCTGCAACTGCATTTGATCGGACAAACGGGTAAGCAGGAAACGCCGAGTAATTATCACATCAGTAATCAACATTATTGGTGAAATTGTGGCAGTCAACGACTTCCATTCGGGCGATCAAAGTAGTATCGCACAGAGAAGGACCAAGCTTGATAAATGCAGGAGCTGTCCATTCTGATAGATATTTGGCTGCATCAAAACTACATTTTACATTGTTACTCTCTGGACGAGGGGTTTGAGCGTAAATTCGATGCGTCTGTCAAATAAAATTCTTATTCCAGTGGTTGAGTTTATTTCTTCATTCTAGAGGTGTAGATGATTCGGTAGAAGAAAATTGCTGTGACGGTCTCCTTTCGACAAACATCAGTACAGCCACATTCACAACATTAACAGTGGCGCAACCTATGAGTTGGAGACCAGATTTCGAGTGAGTCATGTGGGTAAAGTTACTGGCGGTGCACCTCATCGCTGTTCTGGTAGACGTGCGCCAGTTCTCGCATATCCGCACGACATATCCGTCAGCTGTGTCTACCTTAAATTTAAAGGCGTGTTCAACCGCCTCGGTCGAACGCCTCGGTCACATGCATGCTCAGGCGATTAGATGTATCCAGAGTGCGGGTACCTCAGCGCATACAAACCTGTTCATAGCATGCATGAGCCAGCTTCCACACTCCTATGGAAGTAGCAGACCATCTAGACTGTCTCTTGACCATGGCATCTGTATCCGTCATGTGCCCCTGTTAGCCTCATTAACTCACAGCTGTCTGACAGAGCTGCTCTGGTTCGTGTACAGAACAAAGCCCATCCATCCGGTGTGTTTCGGCTTCTTATACTCCTATCTACATAAGTCATTTGGTTGCCACACACCTCAAGGGTTTCGATTTGCGCAACTAAAGCATGTGGCCAAGTTATGGATAGTGCGCCAAAATTTTTCCAGTTGGCGTAATTTCTCCTCATTATTTTGATTTATTCGCTCACACGCGCCCCGATTGTTTTGCTAGAAGCTTTACCAGATCCGGTAAACCACTGCGTGCCATTCTCGCTTTGACGGTCCCTTCCGCCTAATGGCTACTTCCGGCCTGTCTTAAAGTCTATTTCCCGATGGCATGGGGTGGCCAACGGAATACGGAACTTTTGTTGGGCAGGGTAGCTCTCAAAAATACTGTGGTCGGTGTCATTTGGTCCCGGTTGGCAAAGTGGTGCAGATTGGCTTCGGTTTTGAACACCCGCGGAAGAAAACGTACAGTGGATGTGCTATCGTACGAAGTGTTTACCGAAATTCTGAAATGTGGTTTCAGTTTGAAAGGATAATTTGAGTAGGATTGTAACGCTGATTATCGTTCAGGATAATCGTGTCGGCTTATGAAGGAGCTTCCTTCCTGCCGTGTGCAAAAGTGGCTACTTTGACATTATCAATTTTTCTCATTGATTTTTTGATTCATTTTTAAATTCAAATATAATTTGTAAAAAACATGCTTAAGGTCGTCGTTCTTATAACGATTACGTCTTCTTTAAATTCTTTTCGGCTATATCGCAGTTGTTAGCCCGGACCCGCATTACAGGCGGCTGGGGGGTTTGTTTACTGGGGTTATTTTGTGGGCCTTCATAGTCACATCGGACACATTTGGCTTCCGTTTTACGCTTGAGATTAGGATTGGGGTACCGGTTAATGGTTTCCGATTTGAAGGTTAGGGTTATGCCTTTAGGCTTCGGTTTTCGGGTTATGGCTAGGGTTTGAGCGTACGAATAGGTTCCAGTATTACGGTTAGGCTTCTCAGTTACGGCTATGTCTAGGGGCTAAGGTTACGTTAACTATTTCGGCTTGGGTTAGGGTTGCCGTTAGGGTGAACGGTTAACGGTAACGGTTGAGGCTAGGGTTAAGGTCGGGGTTAGGGTTAAGGTCGCCGTCCGTTTCCCATTCCGGGCTACCAACTGCGATCTAGCCTTCTTTTCTTAAAGAGAACTTATCATTTGGTTTTAAAAAATTTCCAATTATGAGATTTTTTAGACCGCGATTTGTGCATTCGTAAAAATTCCTCATTCCACATTTATTTATGTTACCTGTAAGATAGTTAACATGATTCAAATCCACTGTAAGATTTTATGAATCCCTTATGGCATCTTCTTAGTAGCATATAGAAGTGTGCTATTTTCCTTATACGGGAAATATGCAGTTTGTAGTTTGGGATCTCTGAATGCAAGTTTGATAGTAACTGAGTAAAAGAGCAAGTATTTTTCCGCATGTTTTCCACAAGATATGTTTGAATTTTTAAAAGCGTCGAAAATAAATGGAGAAAATTTATGCTGTTTAAGTATTTACTTTTTACAGTGTGCAATCTTTGCAGACGGCCGGGTAGAGGCCCGTTTAAAAGCCGACAGCCTGACGTGACCGCAATATCTGGAGATGATGCTGTATGATAATCAATTTTACAACCCCACTTGAGTTATCTTTTCGAATCGAAAACGCATTTCAGAATTTTGGTTGCATTTCATGAAACGGCGACCATACAGGCCGGTTTACTGCAGCGCCTCCAAACATGCATTTGTGGCTGACTGGGTGGTTGCAAATGAAGACCAGTGTTTGCGTCCTACTGGTCGCTTTCTTTGGACGCTGGCTTACCGCCACCACAATATCATCAAGGACATTAAAGAAAGCTAGATGGCTGCTTTTACTTCCTTCGTCGAAAATGCGAGTCTGAAAGGATAGCGTCGAATTGTTATCCGAATGAAAACACCTGATTCATTTCGGCGATGGCAAAAGCGTCAACCACTTGCTGAGCTATGACTTCAACTGTAACAGGGCTGCACAGCTAACATGTCGAGAAATTGATCAACATCTCTCCGGGGCTTTCTTTTTCTTGCGGACTAGGGTGGATATGCGTTCACCGATCGAATTACGGGACATGCTTGTCTCGATGTCCTTCAGGGCTTGATGTAGAGCCCCACAGCTAGCCGCACAATGACTGGTAGTATAGGCAGAAGGAGATTACGGACAAAGGGAGGGGACTGACTAGCAAGCCGTCGTCAACCAAACAGGATAATTGACGCTTATTTATCACAAGATTGTGAGTCCAGTCCTTAGGTGTCCTCAACTGTGGGCCGGGTAAGTCTGGCTGTCGACGGCTAATGCGTTGGAAATGTCCGTCTCAGTCTGCCTCATCTTTGCGGCAATCTCATTCTATTTGTAAACTGTTCTGTCGGACGTGATGCACAGTTTGAGGCCGAACTTCAGACTTGCGTGGATAAGGTGTGTCCGAGGCGTTTCTCTGTCTCATTGTATTTGCTTTGCAAGGGCAATTCAGTGGTGTCGAAAGCCTAACCTCGAGGGACCGAAGTAGAGAGAGCCTGACGTCAAAGATGTCATGACGTCTTTTAGAAGGAGACTTACCTTTTGAAGTTGTTCCAGCAGTTATTTTGACCCACAGATCCTGGTGTCCACGCCAGAAGTCAGCATTCTGAGAGTCCGAAATAGTCCCTTTGTCAGTCCGTGAGTAGGAGTAGCTTTGAGTTCTCCGCCAACAACGCGCATAAAGAGGGCGCTACCTTCCGACTCGGGCATAATTAGACGTTCCACTCGGCCGAAATCTTCACGAGAGGTGACAAGCGAGTGAGTCGCAGGTTGTCCGCAGTTCGTCCGCGAAAACGGCAACCTCCTCCTCCTCCTCCTTAATCAGTGTTGAGACTGTCCGGCAGCTTACTTAGTTAGGCGGAGTACGCCGGGGCGTGCACGGCTTCCAGTGGTAGCATTAGTGAGCCAAATCACCCAGTAACCATCACGCCAATCATCAGTGCCGATGGTGATATCTCGGACATTAACCCCGTCGACAGGAACGACTAGGCTGTCATCGCACCACGGGCATCTGCGGAAGGTGCGGATGTGGTGGCATAGCAACTGCAAATCTTGTGCATCCGCTTCCTTTATATGTTACAATTTGCTGGTGGTTTCGAGACTGAATCCAGGAGGTAGGGTGTATAAGATTATTATTCTAGCACTGAAGCCTCCTTCTCTACATGTGCCGTGAAACCTCTTGTCTTTGTGCACTGAACTGCGCCAACTTACAGCATCAGGCATTTGGCCGGCTCGGCCAGAGGACTGATGCCTGGGCGTGGGAGGAGAGAGAGAGTAAGGTTGACGTCTCAGCGCACTTCTCTCATTATAAACAATCTGGCGCCCTCGATACTACCACGGTACACTAAAAGCTGCGGCTTAGAAGGTTGCCAATTGGCGGAACTACACGGGTCTCGCAGTCAGCCCAGTGTGTGATTTTTGCAATGGCCGTCTGGTGGGTTGAGAGTCAGGCTGAAATGGCTCCTTCTTAATTTGATCTCTATAGCGCTACCATTGCGTGGGATCCGAGCCTGGTGTAGCGGCAGGTCTAGGGACGGCCTTGGCCACGCCAGGCACCTGCACTCTATCCAACGTCCGGTTTTCTTGACTCTTTTTCGGGACCGGGCACAGGTGGCGAGAGGGAGAGAGTGCGGTAGACGCTTCGCAAGTCTACTATCATTATAAACCAATTCACGCGCAAGTCACTCTCCCTGCTCTCATCCTGCTATGGAATGCACGCTGGACATAGTTGAAATCGGTGGTTGAACTACCACCATGCTCTGACAGACGTAGACGGTAGGCTTATTTCCTGAGCTAAAATTATTTAAGTGGTCTTTTACGGGAGATAATATAGTCTGTTGGGTTTTGACAGAGGTCGCGTTTTTAACCCGATCCACCTAATCAGATCACCCAACTGGTTTGTCCGGCCTTAATCAACAGGGACATGGAAGAACGATACAGTTTGCAGCTATGAAATATGTCCTGCCACTTTTCCAATGAACCTTCGCTTGACTTTAATTATATCCGCTCTATTTATGTTAGCAGTAGAACTAAACTGTTATGACTGAAACCCAGCAGTACGTATGTGTCATCGCCAGTGCAGCAACAAGCATGACTGTGCTACAAACTGACGGGGATTAGGACCTGTCAGATGCTGTGCAGACCAGCATCGCTGGCCGTCTTGACCGTGCCCCGTCATCTGCGGCATGATTTACAAGCGTAAGTCCGCTTTCCTATAAACAAAGTCACGAGGAAGTCACGGCTGTGTCCACCTCAGGCGGTTAATGATGGGCTTCATCCCTTGTGCACACAAGTTACCGGT
>CACRXP010000245.1:179560-192044 GCA_902702965.1 Spirometra erinaceieuropaei | reverse complement strand
AATTCCTGTTCGAGCCCATCATCAGAGACAGTAACAGATAGGGGTGGTTTATGCCCAAGGGGCTGCAGTATTTATAGGATGCAGTCGCCATGCTACTACATACCTATGAATATTCACGGCACCCCATAATCAGGGATCATTGTACTTGGTGTGAAGATTGTTTGATGGCCGACATTCGCGTCGTTAATTGCTTCAACTGCGTGGGTCGCGAGCTGCTTGAGCCATGGTCCACTGACCCCCAGTTCATTAACAAGTGCAACGACCTTCCCCTTCCATACTCGGTGCTGAGACTTTGCCTAGGCGGAGTAACTAGTCACGTGGGGAGTACACAGGCCAATACTGTTCCCAACGCCAGGGTCGGTGGGTCAGATGTCATAACACCAACATACAACAGTCGTGATTGCAATGCAGCAATTAATAACGCGAATGTCGGCCATGAAACAATTAGCACACCAAGTCCGACGATCCCTGATGAAGGGGGGGGGGCGCGAATATTCATAGGTAGGCGGTATTAGGCGACTGCATCCTATAAATACTGCAGCCCCACGGGTATAAACCACCCGTATATGTTACTGTTTCAGTTTTTCTCTGATAATGAGTTCGAGCAGGAATCCGAAATGTCGGGCGAATAAAGCTCTTGTCCCAGCGATCGTAGCTCCTTCTTCACGACTGCTTCCTGGGACTCGTCCTTTCGTTTCTATTGACAGTTGTAAGCATAGGAATTTGCCCGACCGTTGTATTCTTCCGGATCGATTAGAATTATTTTTGTAAGCTTTTGTTTAAGGATGAGCTCAAGACCCTCTGGTAACTGTCGCCCACTCCATATTTATTCCAACGACGGTAATAGGATATGAGCTATGACAACGGTCTTTGTTATAAAGAAGATGACACGATCGCCGGAACAAGAGCTTTATTAGCCTGACGTTTCGGATTCCTGCTCGAATCCATCATCAGAGACATAAGCAGATAAGGGTGGTTCATGCACATGTGGCTAATAAAGCTCTTGTCCCGTCGATCGTGTCATCTTCTTCAAGACTGCTTCCTGGGACTCGTCTTTTCGCTTCTATTAGTCTTTGTTATTTTTCCACTGTCTGCTGACTCATTCCAATGGGGTGGTCAAGTCCCTCTGTATCAGCCCTCCCTTACACAACATAGATATTCTCGCGTCCTTTGGCCATGTGCCAAGTACGCCCGCCGTTTAACGCCCGCACTCGTCGCGCCAAGACGCCAATGAGGAAGGGAAATCCCATTAGGGGGTGGGAGGGCTAAACTGTGAACAAAGTGATGTCACACGGTTTATTGATGGTGCGCAAAGCGGCATAGCATGGCGCGGCGCGGCGCGGCGCAGAGCAAAATTGAAAAGCGCCATCGCCTCGGCCTCGATCCCTCGTACCGTCTCCATGACGTCGGTGGCGGCATGAGTTCAAAGTGTGCTCTCTGTGTGTGCATAATTCCAGGCCTCGTTTTAAAACTCTCCTCTCAGGATTAATCCCAGATATCATTTACAAAACGACGGCTGTAAAACGGGCGGCGAAGGGAGTATAAGTGAAGCGTCCGTGTCCTCCCACAAGATTAATCAGAAGCATAGACCCCAGACTCATCCAGCCGCGATGAACAGAGGTCATTGTTGCGGGCGCAGATAGCTAGAAAGTGGTCTTCGGCGGTAACTCATGAAAATTATAAGGGGAACTTTTCGACAAGGTGATTCAGTAGTCGTCTTCTGGAGAAGGGCACACGGACTGCCCAACTTGACTGTAGCTGGGAGATGCTGAATTTTACTTCCGTCGATGTTTCGGCCTTCACCGCCAAGCTGTAGGACAAATTCTTTTTTACAGATTTTAACGATCTCTTGGTAAGTCTAATCTGTACGCACGGTGATGGTAACTTAGTAGCGGCGCCAGAATTAAATCCGCTGCGATTACCAGCCTCCCATCTTCATTTTGAACAATCGCCACCATTAAACAAAATTTTCGCCGTCAGCATAAGTATAGTCATCGGGATTTACTTTTATTGGTGTACGACAGAGGGAAGAGAGAGTGATTCTGCCTCTGGTGTACCGTTCAGCAGGAAAACGTGGTGACTGCCGGTAGTGGTTGGTGGGCAGAACCGATCGTCTTTAAGAACAAGGGTCAGCTCGTATTGGCTACCACTCAGCGTGGTCCTCTATGCTACCACGAGGTCCCAAACGAAAGCCGCGGTTTCAGTCATATTCGGATGAAGGTTCCCTCCCTCCTCCCCCAACCTACCTCATTATATGGCATCCATTACTTCTGGTAGAGTAACCCGACTGCCCGAGCCCGATTTCTTAAGCAATCTATCTAGAATCCCCCAGACTTATCTAATGAAAAGGTTTTTCTTGGTATATTTGAATTATTTTACTGATCCGCCGACAGTGTGGAATTTTTCACGACTGAGTCAAAAGGATTATGCAGATCCTCTAACATACTCTTGCGAGACAATTAAGCGGGGTAAAAGCAACACGTTGCCCCGCCCTGACATTCCCAGTTACCAGAACAAAAAGAGGTCGGGATATCAGGACGTGTCGAGAACAATTTGACGTTCTTCACAAAGAACTCTTTTTTGTCCGGCCTTGCAACGTACAGACTAGTAGTACTGACGCTAATAACAGCGCCACAAAGACATCTGTAGAATATAAATCGGTCTATCCTTAGGAGTAAACGAGCAATGTTCATGGGTTATATGCGCCAATCAGATGAGGAAAAAACAAATTAGTTACGAGCATGCGGCTCGATATTGCACTGATATTCAAAGTGTTGTCTAGTTTTCGCAAGAATATTTTTGGCGTACTAGAACAAAGTGCATTTTGTGTCATAACAAAACCCCACCCTCTTCCTAGGAGAGCGGAGTTCGAATGTGCAAAATGGGCGTGATTTAGACAAGCGTTCGGCATGATGTATTATTAGATAACGATCAAGGAAACAGACACTACGACAACCGCACATAGGGAAGGGAGTCGGGCGGAGGGGAACACAGGGAGTAGTCGAGTGCCAGCGGAAGCGGACACGAGCGAAGAAGGCTCGGTATAAGCCACTATAAGTGGTTACTTGAGACACCTTGGTGCGACCGATACGAGCGATTTTGAAATGCTGGCAACGGTAGAGTGAGGTACCACAATTAGTTGTTGGTAGACTGTGGATCATGTGCTAATGCATGTACTTGCGAAATCTAGTTAAGTACTGCTGACTGGCAGTTGCATCTAAGAGTGGAGAAACAAAAAACGGAAATCACCTGAACGTGAATTGAGGGATGACAGAAATGTCTGCCAGGAGATAGGCACACTCGTTCGATGTCCAGACATTCTTTCAAGATGGAATATTTAGCTGGACACCATATCTACATACATTTATTCGAAAGGACCTGCCAGATCTATGTGTACATGTGCACAACGTACGTCGAGTTCAAGTAAGGTGCCAACAAGGGTTTTATAATGCGTCTACTTTTAGCTTTCTGGAAGGCCATACATGAGTGAGTCCACTGGGGAATATCGGTAGTCATGCTGGGCCAGACTAAACGATCGCTTAAGAGGCGCTGAGTAGTTCGGATGCTAGGGTAAGCAACATTGTGCAACTCGGAGAAGACATATCGTCACTACTCACCTGGTGCTATGGGTCAAGAGGAACTGCGCAACTCATTGCACAAAACCGCACCGGAGGCGTTGGACAGAGGGATGATCTTGATCTGAAGACCAGTGTGCTGAAATTGTTCAGTTAAATTCGGCTGATTCTGCAGTTCGGTCATGCGCTCCAATTCAGTGGGAGGGCGGGCAACGACACTAATCACAGGTCGGGAGAGACACCCCGCGACCTGAGTAGGAAGACCAGCAAGGCTATGGTTTATGGCCGGGATTACTTAATCCGGGGAGCAATTGTGCTAAAAGAAAATAATTGACGATAATTATTGGTGCGTGCAGGAGAAAGGGATGAAAAGACCTATGGACAGAACGGCATTACCGACAAAGACAAAGGAGACTGGAATGGCCATTTCTGGTTTAT
This sequence comes from Spirometra erinaceieuropaei, assembly GCA_902702965.1. Taxonomy (NCBI): domain Eukaryota; kingdom Metazoa; phylum Platyhelminthes; class Cestoda; order Diphyllobothriidea; family Diphyllobothriidae; genus Spirometra; species Spirometra erinaceieuropaei. The sequence goes on along the minus strand of CACRXP010000245.1, from coordinate 188,031 downwards.
TAGCCGTCCACATGCATATTCGCGGCCGAGGTAGTTTGTGCATAAACTGTGCGTGTAGGTTGTGCGACTGTGGGCTTGGGTTTCTTCCCGTCACTGTGATCTAGAAGCAGAAGCCGAAGCTGCAGTCGGCAGTGAGGCTAGTCTTCGTTTGAGTGGGATTCTTGATTTCTTCCTAGAATATTTAGGCTAAGTGGACTCAGTCCATTGAGTGAAACGTCAGTCCCACCATGAGCATAATAGGACTTTCTGTAAAAGTTGGCGATACTTAAAGCTTCATAACGCCTGTGGACTAGAGCGAATGTGAGTGCAGGCAGGGTCGAATTTAAAGCAGTCCGATGCCAGAGGTGGCTTACTGTTCATACGTATATCAGGCGCGAAGGTTTGTGTAGTGACGTAGATTAGAATCTGAAAGTTTACACTGACGAGATCCTTTTTATTTTCAAGAATTAAAATTTAAGTCAGCCTTGTTTTACATGCGACATGGTTTGCGGGGCTCTCAATGAGACCACGTACTTGGGTTGGCATATGATACGCAGCGGTCGTGCCATAAAACTGATTCTATGTATATCAGGCGCGAAGGTTTGTGTAGTGACGTAGATTAGATTAGCGAATGTGCGCGCAGGCAGGGTCGAATTTAAAGCAGTCCAATGCCAGAGGTGGCTTACTGCTCATACGAACATATATCAGGCGCGAAGGTTTGTGTAGTGACGTAGATTAGAATCTGAAAGTTTACACTGACGAGATCCTTTTTATTTTCAAGGATTAAAATTCAAGTCCGCCTTATTTTACATGCGACATGGTTTGCGGGGTTCTCAATGAGACAACGTACTTGGGTTGGCATATGATACGAAGGAGGGCAATGATTAGCGAGACAAGCCAATGATCACTCACCCGTTAGTCAGGGGACAAGAACTTCTGCCCAGTTACAGAGAAGGCTATGGACGGAGGAAATAAGTGTCACTGTCACTCCTTCTGGACATAGTAACACCGATTAGTGCAGGAGAATTCTAACTAGAAACCTGATATCACTGGCAAGGGACATGCTGTGATGTACAAGTGGAACAGCGATATTTCTGCTGATTTAGCGCATTCCGTTCGAGTACTAATTCGACCTCCGCCAACGGCGAATTCCACCGTGAGCCACACTAAGTAGACGCAGGACCGATGAGCTGCAAGTAATTCAGTTTACATTGAGGCAGACATGCGCAGCGTCTACCGCACCCCCTCATCCGCACACACCTTGCACTGACTGTAAGACAGTGTCCAGATGACCGGAGGCGGGTTCAGGTTCAGGAAAGGGACACGGCAAAACAGTTCGTCTACACGAGCCTCGCACGCTCAAATCGGCCCTCACTAGGCGGACCAGGCTGCTGTGGGGGTGTCTGATGCATCCCATCAGCCGGACCGTCATAGAGACCACATCAGGGAGGGGTCATTGCAGAGCGAAATCCGATCCTAAGAAGGATCAAGTTGAGCGTCAGTTGGCAATCTTCCAAACGATGACTTTTAGCGCTTCGTCATAGGCACAAACGTGTCCGATTTATTATAGCTTTGGTGCGCCTTGAGAATGGATTCGGAAGTGTCGGTCTCACCCTAGCTCCCCCCCCCCCCTCATTCAACGGCTGGCTGTCTGAGTCTGCCGACCAGAGGCTGACGCGCCATGACGCCTACGCCCAGGGGTGTCCCAACGCCCCATCAAATGCAGCAGCAGTTATGACCTTGTCGGATTCTTCGTGGCCAGAGAAATGCATGTCGTGGTACAGTCCGGTCGCCCACTTTGATCCAGCGTATCTCCAACGCAGTTCCCTTGTGCGGGAAAGTCCAAAGGGGAGGGACCTATGCCCAGTGGCTTACCTGGCGCACTCGATCTCCGGATCTCATTCCTATTAAGTATGCGTTGGGCCGGCTGCCTTCCGATGGGAGCACCAAGTCCGGAATCGGCGAACTTCTGTGCCACGAGAAGGATCGAAACCTTAACTGGGGACCTACAACCGTGATAGGGTGTTCTTAGGCTGCGCTTAGTGGGTCAGAGGGGTAAACAATTAGTTGTGCACTGTTTACACTGCATGGCAGGTATTGTTTGTTCGCTGTTTACAGCTTTTGCCACTCAGTCAGTGCTCTTTTTCAGGTGAAAGCTAATTGCCGTGCTCCAACTGAAACAAAAGAAGCAACCGTATACTTGCGTGAGGACGTCCTTTGATCTTGGTGTGCGCATTCAAGGAATCGGGCCCTACCTGCGATTGCATACTACGGTGGAGGCACATTTACTTTACCGGCAAGGATGCTAACTGAATTATTAAGAAAACTTACCAAAACGGAAGTCCAACTGGCGGTAAGCTGGGGAAGATTTTGTATTGGTTACGACAGACATCGGTGGGAAACAGGGTAACAATCGGGAGATGGCACCCAAAAAAACCGTTACCGAGAAATAATACCTTTAACAGTGGACTCAAACGCCTTCAGGCGATATCAGCAAATGCGGGCCTACTTTCACGCACTACTTCGACTTTCCCCGACGGCCTAACATGGGATGGCCGAACGAACATCGTAGGAGGTTACATGGACGATGGTCGCTGTTATCCAACCTTCCTCATCGTTACACACGTACATCTGAATATACGGGATACATTCGCATTATGGCAGTTTATTACAAAACAAAATCACTTTTAAATAGGATGAGTCTGCACAACATGGGACAGGAACAGTTCCCACGCATCTGTCAAAGACATGACATGGAGGCCAAACCAAAGACGATACTGTACTTCGTCTATGTGAGCCCACACAGCTGGACCACATACAGGGCCTCCCTCGTGGTGTTTCCTTTTCAGTCTACTCCAGTATGCCTCAATGGCATTGGTGTGCCGTCCGGTGGTAGGGTCCTTGAAGTTCTTTAAGTGATTAACAGAGAAATGTAGATAACCTTCTGGGGGAAGACGATTATACGCCTTTCACTCGTCCGTTACAACTATACTGCCTATGGCGACCCATTTTGCAATAACGGAACGGAGAGCGGACCAACTTCGATCATTCATCTGTTCAAATTAGGCTTTCCGTCGGCTCGTATCGTACATCCCGACCAGCCACCACCCATAAAACCCCTATTACCACCTTTTCCGTAAGACAGGCTGCTTTGGCTAGGCGGATTTTTTTTTGCGTGCCATCTGCCGATTGTTACCGGAAATGGATATATGTACCCCCAAACTATCTTCATACGGAGAACACTTTTAACCTATTTAAACAAGCACGCAACGAAAGCACGACTTTCCCTTGGTATATATTTAAAAACCCTAAGTTTCCTCATCCAAAAAGCCCCCTTTTAGCACTATTCATGTATTGCAGGTGGTATTGTGCCGCGGTTAAAGGAGCTGGGTACACTTATCTGTTTCTGGTCCAGATATCTGGTGAAATATTATGCAAAATCGGTTCACCAATATTTGGATAAAAATGCCGGTTTGGGCAGATCAACATACGACACACAGTTGCAGCTTAAAAAAACACTTCCTTGATTCCAAAAGAACTTTGTCTGTTCATAACATGCTCCGGCAGACTTACCGATCGGCCCCTTATCATCCTCTAAGAAATCTCACTTAAGGCTGAACCTTGGATTCCGTACAGATATCTTGTCAGTAGCGAATCACCCAAATGTCCCTCTTGCAAATACAACGGAGATGTGGTTGGCGGTTCGACCTCGCAAGCAAGCCCGTGTGCCCCACGGGCTGGGCGAATCATGGGCGATTAGAGTGTGAGTTATAATGAGTCGGGCGGGCGTGGTGTCTATCACACTCAACCTTCCTCATCCACCCTACTACGATGGCAAGCACGCATTTGTCTCATTGATTTTCAATGCCCTTAAAAATGCTATCATATTTCGCGAAAAACATGCATAAAAGTATTCATCCGTTTGCTAATTCGGTAGAAAACTACGCCTTCTTCCAATTCTATACTCATAGGAAAGGTATAATTCGGTTTTCAAAAAGTTCCTAAATGTGGGATATTTTTATGCCGTGAAATGGTCGTTCATAAAACGCCATGTTTCCGAATTTACCGATGTCGCTTGTAAAGTTTAGAATATGGCTCAAATCCACTGCCGAATTTTATGAACCCTATATGGTCTCCTCTTAATACCGTGGAGAAATATAAGGCTTTCCGTACGCAGAAAATATACGGCTTGTAGTTTGAAAACCCTGAATGCAAGTGTAATGGCAGGTCGGGTTCAAAATTATTCAGGAATTGGATAGGTTTTTGAAAACCAAATTCTGCCCTTTCTTCGAGTATTACGCTGAAAAGACGTTATTTGCCACCGAATGAGCAAAAGAATGAATATTTTTATGCCTGCCTTCCATGAAATGCAATTGAATTTTTAAGGGCATCGAAAATCAACGAGACAAATGCATGCTACATAAGTAGTCATTTTTACAGAGCATAGTTTTTGCATGCATCCGGAAAGAATTTCGTTCAAAGGCCGGCATTCCGAGATAACTGAATTAGTACAGGATTACGCAGCACGATGATTAGTTTCACAAACCTACTTAATTAATCTTTTCGACACGAAAACGCACTTCGGAATTTCGTTTGATATTTCATGGGTTGGCCTACCTCCTGTATGTACCTCCGAACTACCACGCTCAAGACAGTGTCAAGTTGGCCAGATTTGGGCGTTGACAAAGCAAAACGGTCCGTCTGCGTGTGCCACACACATGACCGGGTCAGCATTACGTGAACGGGACTTCCGTGAGGACAGCTTGAGACTCACATAAGCAAGCGTTCCGCAATGGTCACATTAAGAAGGGGCTTTTGCAGCCTGACTCTCACATCTAGGAGGACCCAGTTATCTTTCCATTTTGGCACATACCAAGACACGTCTTTTAGCGCGTCGTGATACGTATAGCCGAACCAAATTTGCCATAATGCGCTGATGTGCCATGGGGTGTGATTATCCGCTTTCGGTCTTATTGTCTGTCCCATGCACCAGTCGACTGCACGACAACTGTTGATTGATCTTTATGATAGAAGAAAGAAGCACGAATTACTTATTATTGTTAGGTTTTTCTGCAGATCTACAAAGACAGAGGAAAGACCACGCCCAACGTTCGTAGAAGAAAACGAAAAGTCTACCTCTAGAATGGTGGGAAGATGCCGTCAACAGCCCGGAAGCTTCGTTTCCACGAGACGCGTGCCGCGCCGTGTGACGATAACAACTAAGTCGCATGTAGCCATTCATTGGATGAAGTGATATCGGAGCAGATGACACCGACGATGAACGAAATCAGCTTGCAACTGGTCCGACGGCGTGATGCCGATTGAGATCAAAAGCCGATGAAGACCTCGCAGGAGGGACGTGCCATGGTGACGCAGGAGAGAACCAGCTGACTTCTAAAGACAAAGAGCTTGCTGGAGGTGCAGCAACCACAATCCTATCTCATAAGTGCGCATGCATGCGACGAATACGAGGTTTTGTGAGTACTGGAAGGCGCTGGTGAAATGCCCGCACTTGGACACTGAGCGACGAAATTTCACGAAATGGCTTTGCTTGGGAATCACATCCCCTCTAAGGGACACATTGGCTGGTGCCCTCGGACCCATTTTCGCACTCAAAACTATTTTCGCCTATGTTTTGAATCTCTGATGAAAAGTTTATGACACCGTGTTCAGCTTACCTAAATTACTTTAGTCCTGAGGGATAATATCTGTTGCCTCACAAGACCATGGTTAATTTCGTTGCTATCTCCGTCGGAGAGACAAAAACGGTGTGTTTCAATAGAGTTCTTGTAGGACTGCCTCACTACATGCTTCAATTTTGAAAAACCATCTGGGAAAAGTCAGAGGCGCAGAACGGGGTTTGCAGCAGTCTGCTCCCGCAATCGCAAGCGCTGCCGTTCACCCATGTTACCTTTAGTCCGTGTAATAACCTCTTTCAATCGATTGCTACCGACGCCTGTGGCATGTCATCTGTTTAGCGAAAGTTTGACGCCAAAAGACGCTGATTGGTCGCAGGTTGAAAAGCCCAGACACACTTCTGTGGTCCACTCCGGGGCTAAAAACCCCAACCGCTGTCACTTAGCTGACGGGAACAATTGCGGTCATTGGCTGTTGAGCTGCGTGTGCAGTAGGTGGCCTAACTCATGAAATGTCCATCGCAATTCCGAAATGCGTTCTCGATTCGAAAAGATTAATTAAGTAGGTTTGTAAAACTAGTCAGCCTGCAACATAATTCTATAATATTTCAGTTACGGCAGGATGCAGGCTTTCGAAGAAACTTCCTTCCGGCTGCATGCAAAAGCTATACTCTGCAAAAAGACAACTCAACTTGCATGCATTTTTCTCATTGATTTTCGGTGCCTTTAAAAATTCGATTATATTTCATAGAAAGCATGCATAACAATATTCATTCTTTACTCATTAGGTAGAAAAGGACGTCTTCTTCGAATGTTATACTCAAAGGAAGGACGTAATTTCGTTTTCCAAACTTTTCTAATTCCCGAATAATTTTGAACCCAACCTGTCGTTACACTGGCATGCAGGGTTTCCAAACTACAAACCATGTATTTCCCACATATGGAAAGCCATACGTTTCTCTACGGTATTAAGAGGAGACCATGTTGGGTTCATAAAATTCAGAAGTGAATTTGAGCCATGTTGCTAACTTTCCGGCTACAATGGTAAATGCAAAGACATGACGTTTTATGAAGGGCAAGTTCACGGTATTAGAAAATCTCACAATTAGAAACCTTTTTTAAACTGAATTATACCCATCCTACGAGTATAAAATTGGAAGAAGACGTAATTTTCGATCGAATGAGTAAAGGACGAATATTGTCATGCATGCTTTCTATGAAATATATTTGAACTTTTAGGGGGCATCGAAAATCAATGAGAAAAATGCATGCTATTTAAGTAGTCATTTTTTACAGATTGTAGCTCTTGCATGCTGCTGGAAATAAGTTCGTTCTAAAGCCGGTATCTTGGGCTAACTGAATTATTATAGAATTATGCTGCTTGATGATTAGTTCTCCAAATCTACTAAATTAACCTTTTGGAAACTAAAACGCATTTCGGAATTTCGGTTGACGTTTCATGAGTTAGCAACCTTCTATAGGTGTAGGTCGACAGTCGTGCTGGCGATCACGGGAGCAGGCTGTCCCAGACCAACCAATCCTGAATTCTCCGAGATCTAAAAATGGAGTGATTTCCATCCACCAAGGAGAGCAACTGCTTGCTTCAGGAGGTAAGAGAAGAAGGATAACTCAAATGGGACCCTGAATACATTATTCCACAGCTTTGTAAGAGCACGGAGAGCCTGAAAGACTTATGCTGCCCACGAAGAGGGTTACTCATTGAAAATATTTCTTGCAATATCCTTGAGCCTACCATGCTGCCTTATCTGATGATACACACACGCAGCGGGTAGCAGTAATGCGTAAGTGCATCTTTCAGATCAGAGGCAGGCTAAATGCGGGAGAGTAAGTTGCTGTGATCTACCGTTTGTCAGGTCCTAGCTGGCCTTTTAAGAGTACAGACTCAACGGGAAGGGAACTGGGAGGACTGCCTTGACTGCCCGTCGCAAATCGCTACTCACACTGATAAGGCGGTTATTTCTTTGGTTTCAAATCCCCGGAGGCAATCGCTCGAGCAGAGTGCAGTACGGGCGGTGAGGTGATCTAAACACTCAAAGTAAATAAGAATTCAATCAATCGGCACGTGGATCTCACACCCGCGTACATTATTCTAATCGACAACTGTAAAATTGTTGTAACACCCCTTAAGTTTAGAGGCTTCTGCTGCTGCTTTTTCCAGTTCTCTGACAACACTTATGTCCCAGCGAAAAAGCATGGACAGGTAGATTTATGGTTTCGGTCCTGGACCAGCATTCTCCCTGTTACTTGAGTATTCGCTTCCAGTTGCAACAAAATGACCTCTTGTCTCCAAATGGTATTTTATATTACTAAGAGTGCAGGATCGCTAATGGAGTCTTGGTTACTAGACGCTCCCGTCAGACCTGTCAAAAATAAGTATCCACCTCATTGCTATAGTTAGTGACCGAACTCATGAAATGTGTCAAAATTTACGAATGATTGACAATCACTCGCAAACCGACACCATTTCATGAGTCCCATGTCTATGTTAATGGAGAACAAAATTAAAAGAATTAAAAAATAGAAGAGATAGTAAAGGCAGTATTGCGTTGTTTAGAAATGCCGAGTTATTTTGAAAAGTGTAATATCCCGAAAACGCCAGAAATGGCTCTAATAAAGTAAACTTCGTTTTTAGATGCAAAGAATGCATTCTCTTACCGAAAACATAGCAAATATAAAAGTAGACATAAAATACATCCGGTAATAGTGTTTAAGTGAAACTTATGTCTAAATATCGTTTAATAAGTGGTGTGATTTCATATATGACGGTTTGTCAACTGCCTACATTCTGAGTGCAGATTCCAAAACAGGTTTCCAGTGATTCGTATTATTTTGACT
>CACRXP010000245.1:148772-158945 GCA_902702965.1 Spirometra erinaceieuropaei | reverse complement strand
TCCACAAATGGATGTCAAGGTGTCTATTTCAGTCAAGCCAAAAATCAGTACACTTCTATTGTACTTCCAGAGGGATAAATAAGTAATTTAAAAAATCACAAAATAGAGAAGTGAACATGTATGCCGTGATATATCCTCCCAGGTGGCTGAGGAAATTTTAGGTCGGCGGTCAGCATGCAAATCTACATAAAGTTACTTTATGTTATTTCCTACAGCCATCCCTTTTTTTTAGTTCATCAAAGTAAGTGATCATAGGGGGATGCAGTTTAAGTCACGTGTAAGTGAAGCCTCCGTGACCAACATAACGATGGGATGTTCTTGTTCCTTTTTGCCGTGAGGTTTCAGTCTGGGAACGCGCATGTGTTCACATAACGACCGATAGTCATTTATGCAGAACGAATGCTCACCAAGGCGAGGAAGACCTGAGGGACCGTTTTTCCTAAGTTGCTGATTTCTCCTGTTTGTGTGGCCGCTAGTGGGAACTGTAGATTGGATTCCTAAACGCAGGGTGGGACGCCCCAAGGTTATCTCGCAGTCACGTCGGTGAACTATCACCATCGAGCAGGTTTGGATTTTTACAATAGTAGACGAGGGGACGTGACCTCGTCTCTTCGAATGGCGGAGTATTTGATACGGATAATCAGTAGCCTGGCAGATCCAGACTCAAATCTCAAGTCGTTGCGATCTGAGATTGGGGCAGGCTTGAGAGATGACGACCAATAACCGGCAAAGGAATATTGCGGCCTGATTTCTGAAGTGGTCCTCCGACTTTCTGTTCACCGAATATCAACCAAAGTGTTTAGAGGCGTGGACTTCTAACTAACAGGTCGCGAGTTCGAGCCACGGGTGTTCCACAATTCGGGGTTGGGTATGACTGGCTGACGACGGCTAGTAAGCAAGAAATGGCCATTCCAGTCTCCCTTGTCTTTGTCGGTAATGCCATTCTGCCTATATATCATGCGCCGCTGCGCGGCCGCTGGTTGGGCTCGAGAGAGAGCCCGTAAAGCACAACGGAACGAGTGAGTTCCGTAAGAACGATCCGCGAGCGCTCCCTACCATCAACCAAAGTTCTCGATCCGTTATGTCGATGACATTTTCGCAACTGTCAAAACATCTGACATAGGGCACCTTGGACAATTACTGAACTCAGTTGGACGAAGTTTGTTCCTGCAGCCGCACTTGATTGATACCATATGGTTAGCGTCCTAAAAAATTTTAGTAAGTGCGATTACGCTGACTTTACAAACGTCACGTGCTTTCGTCTTTCTGATCATTTTAATCCAGCAAGTGACTGTGCCACAAGGGAAAGAGTGTTTCTACGTCATCCTCGGTTACATCAGGTACCAGTTAACACTAACATCCCTGCGCGTGCTTCGGGCCCTGCTTGTGCCCTCTTTATTATCTTAATCCAGCGAGTAGATAAGTAGGCTTGCTAATTGCATTGTTCGGAGTGAACTCCATTGGTTTCACTATAGTTGTCATACAATCCAAATTGGCATGCCTCTCCCTCCGTGGCCCTCTTCGCCATTTTAATCCAGAGAACAACAGTTCACACGCGCCCCATGCGCGTGCTCCAAGTCCCGCTTGCGCTGAACTTCACTTCCTGATCGGGCAAGTGGATAAGTTAGGCATGTTAACTAAAATTGTTCTAGGAAGCTAAGCTTATGGTATCAATCAAGTGAGGTTGCAAGACCAAACCACGCCCCCCGGTTGACGGAGTACCCAATTCCCGATGGAAGCTGATACTAACAGCCGACTTCCCTTCCTCACCGTCCTTGTGCACCGACGTGCAACTTTGTACCCAGAAAAGCCATCATTAGAAGGCAAATGCTACACTTTAACGGCAGTTATCCTCTGCCACATAAACGCAGCTGTGTCCATGCATTATTCCACATAGTTGAAACTCATTACAGCATGTCAGCCGACAAGAGAGCTGAATGACTGCACCTTCATGACCTGTTTCGGGCCAATGGATATCAAAGCCATTTTACCAAGCAAAACAAACGCCATGTGAACGGAAGACGGCCAAAAGAGCAGCAACCGTAAGTCCGGTGGGCCATTCCCAACATTTAAGAATTCTTCGAGACGATCTCTCGATTGTTAAAACCGCCCTGATAAACAGAGCGCATCGACTTCTGGCAAGAATTCGCCGTTATTAGCTGTAACTTGGTGACACAGTGCCACCCACCGAAATTTTGGCCATCGTCTACAAAATATATTGTAGTAGTGGGGACTACAAATACGTCGAGAATACAGGACGAAAACTGCTAACTCGGCTATATGAGCACAAATCGGTAATCCGAGGTCCAAGCTCGAATCCACAGCTTGTAACTGATATTGGAGAAATTGGCCACACTTTTGACTTGCAAGGAGTGACCGTCTTAGGCTGGGGCACCCCAAGAACAGGACGACCCGGCGTTCAGAAACCAACTCCATCGAAAGACATGTTGACCTTCCTGCGGCTTATAAAGTTCTGCGTCACTATATACACAAGACTAGGACAAGTTGGTCACAACACAATAGAGAGAGAGTAGAGGGGGATTGTAAAACTTACAAAACGCTGGCAAAAATTACAAACTGTGGACTCGACTTGAGTAAATTGAGTGAATTTGAGTTGAGTTGACTTGAGTAAATTCGCGATGTTGATTTACTCTTAGCATAATTTCAAAGACATTGGTATCCCGAAAGGTATTTTTTCAGCTACTCGAAAAAAATTGCTATTGAAGTAGTGCGAAAATTTTTCGCGATTCTCAACACGCGAGTAAAAACAGTTGTAAGTGCTTGAAAGTGTTCCCGGGCAGATTATTTTGTTCTCTTTTTGCAAAAATCCGCGTCTCCCTCGAATAAATTGTCGTTTTGGTTTTAGAAGTCTGACAATCACCAAATATTTTAGACCATTGAAATCATTATTCTGCTATTGCTGATATACGGTTTATCGCTTAATAAATATGTATAACGAAGGCTTTTAGGCCCTAGATCTGGCCCCTCCCTCATCGTGTGGATATATACAATTTTGTACAAATGGAAAGTACACAACACTTAAGTTGAAAAACAAAAACGCGAAATTAAGAGCAAATAAAATTTAACAATAATAGCGGATTACTCAAAACACGTTTTTGGAATTCCAACCTGCGTCTTATGACTCTGGCAGCCAAACGCACCTTTAATTTACGCCAGTTAAACAATCTAATTACACTAGAGTTAGGGTTAATGCGTGTTCTAACATTAACCCTCCCTAAAAAGAGGACATATTTCTCGTGCTCAGCCGTTATAACGATCTAGGTCATGCCAGAAGTGATCTTCAGCTGAACAAAACCGGAGAACAAAGGCGATGGATACCACCGTGAACAGGTCTGTTCTGTTGATAAAGACAAACGAATGTAAACAGATGGGTTCACAACGCAAGGACATGAGAATACATTTTTCGTAGCAAAATAATACGGGTTTGAATTTTTTTTCAATTTTCCGACAGTTTGTCGCAACGTTTCTTCCAAAGGAAGAAATTTTTCAAAAGATCCATCTGTGTGTTTAGCAGTGTCTTCTTTCTTTTTTTCCCTTTCATCATAAAGTTCAAACATGAGCTACAATGGATTCAGTAGAGTGTAATTTTGCTTCAATTGCAACTCTACAAACAAGAAAGTCTTCGAGTCGTGTTAGTAGATGCAGACTACATGGAAAAGTGCAAGGAGATTAGTTAACGTAATTTAGCACAAAATTTGTGTCTATTTTTCCACCCTCAACCAGCTTTTAGTCTTTCGACCCGTCACATACTTATGAATGTTGCATACTTTCTGGACAAATAATGGTTACTTTATCAGTAATGCCGGCATTTTATAACTTCATCCGGAATTGCTGAGCGAAAACAGAACAGACTGTGGGATAAGTTTAGCTTTGTTCAACTTTGACTGCGCTGCAAGAATTTGAGCTAAATGCAGCATACTCCAGTTAATTGGATACGCCTATTTTCGGACCGTATGCTTCAAACAGCAAGAGATATGCAGAATGGTATTACCGACAAAGACAAGGGGGACTCAAATGGCCATTTCTGGCTTAATAGTCGTCGTCAGCCATTCTGTCTATATCATGCGCTGCTTTGCGGCTGCCGGTTGGACTCGAGAGTGAGCCCTAAGGCACAACGGGACGCGTTAGTTCCGTAGAAACGACCGGTGAGCTCCCCTCTGCCACAGGAAGAAGTATTTACGACCGCAATTTGCCTTGCGATTAAGAACGAGCATTCAGCTTTGTTGGATCGCTGACTGGCTCAAGTCGGAATTCAGAGATAAAATGCTGTGAAGACAACACGCACTCCAAACAGATGAGGTGACAATATATTCGTCATAAGTTCGGTCAGGTGGACTTTATTTGCCTGCGACGGCCATGACAGAGCAGGAAGCTAATTCGTCACAATAGCGAAATGTTGATACTGGTAGCGACCCCTCATCCGGCATGGAAACTTGACGGCTTGTACAGGTTAAAACAAGAGATGGCCACTCCAATTTCCCCTGTCTTTGCCAGTATTCTTTCCTGTGTATTTACAGGTAGCTAGGCGATCGTCCATGAGGGCTCCTGATTGTACCCCAAGGTCTAACAAGATGCGTTTATATCGTAACTGGGATGGTAAGCGTGCTTTGCGCAATAAAAATAGTCTGTATTCTTACACACACAGAGACCGATAATTCGACCTTCGTAAGCTCGGTGGGTCAGCGACTGCCTCACGAAGTGGGCGCAGATGTGACATTTTTCTACTGCGAAACACAATTGTGTCGCGCTCAACTCACACCTTCTCTCAATCACCGCGTCTCGTTGGTCAGACAATTCCGGAGCGATCATAGGTGTGGGCGCACTGGAAGACAACTATGAACAGACCTTCCATAATCCGATCCATTAAATTCACATGCATTAGGGTCAAATATGAGGTCTCGGATGTAGTTTTTGTGAGTCATAAGTGCCATTTTAAGAAGGAACCATTTCAGTTCTACTCTCAGTCCTGGGAACCTTAAAATTCATCACGAATAAGATATTCTAACTGCTACAGAATGATTTTGTTTGCTTGGTTACACCTGGGAGTTAGGTGCTGGATCTGAATTGCGCTGACCGCATTCTCCCTTCCTCCTCTCACAAAACAGTGACCTATCCGAATCGTGCTAATTGTGGTGAAGACTGAGCCTGATGTGGCATGAAGTCAACTTCCGTGTTACCGCATAGGGCCTCATATCAGCAATGGCGTATTTTTGGCTATTGTTTATGGCTTTTCCCATATTTTGGCTTATGTTTTGATGTCGTTTCTATAAAATCCGCCTGGCCTTGTGTCAAAATACTTTTCGAGGCAGTTTTTAAAGTTTCCATTGCTTGAGGCGTAACACCACCCATGTGATCAGAAAGCGATCAGGAAGGTTATGGTCTGACGAAACTTCCAAACGGATTTTTTTGATGACCATTTTGACGAGTCGAGCTGTGTGAGGTCGGGCGATGTCATGCCGCGGAAGCAGTTAATCTTGGCGATGGGTTGGTTTTTGTTTAGTGTCCCCATTTAAGCGACGTAGTTTGGCTGCTTAGAGGGTCTTGTTTATCGTCTAGTTTAATTGGAGCGGTTCGTGATGAATTACGCCCTACAAATTCCATCACACACCCCGCATCGCATTTCCCATCATGACAGACTGCTGTCCCGTGTGTTGGATTTTAGTCTCGCCTGACAGGTTTTCATCATAATACAAAATCGCGCGTTTAGATAACTTCCTCCCCCTTCCCCCTCGCCATGCGCACCCGTATATCAGACCAAAAATCCATGTTTTATTTGCCTATCACGTTTTATCCCTCTAGGCAAATCTCTGATTGAATAGCTTACCTTATTTAATAAATACGCAACGACCGTGTGCAGTTAAATTAGAGGTCACGAAATTTTATGGTGTCAATAAATTCTGTATGTTTCGTCGCCTTTTCCCTGCTGATACGAATAATTGTCTTTCGGAGACGTCTCACTCCAGCCGAGATGTTGCGCGCTCATCTTGGTTCACCCGTTCCTTTCCTTGTTTCAAACCGACGTAAATTCAAATTGTTTATCGCCAATGTTTACGCCCACGGGTATCTTTGGGTAGCGTAGGCAAATCGGCGGCATTAGTGAACCGACAATGCATTTTGTTTTTTTGACAAGACATTCGGTGTTCGCGCTCCAAGCTTTTGAGCCTCCACCCACACTTTAAATTCTTGAGGACGGTTTGATGGTGCCAATGCAGTTTTTTGCCATTTATCTGATGGTTTGCAGACTATGTTATTTTGACGGTGCATACAGACAGTCCACCTTGAAGCTAATGGGTCGTCCGAAGCGGGGGTCCTTTGATTTTGATCATGTCATTTTTGATTCTTGTGGATCAAGATTGAGCAGTTCTTTCAGGTATAGCGTTCACGTATAAATGTCACGAGCAACTTTGTATATTTTAAAAATCGACCGAGAGCAGAAATATGCAGGTTTCGAAAATGATCTTTTTCATTAACCTCAGTATACTGAAAAAGAAGCCATCAGTCCAAAACCAGTCATCGCCGGTCGGCAGCGAAAGTAAGCAAGTCAAGGTGGACAATCATCCGTGTAATAGTTGGGCTATACAATGGGAAAGAGTGTGGAAGTTGCCCAAAGGATGCCAAAGGAGAGGAGAAGGATGTCCTCACTCGGTGATTCTCTATTGCAGTTCCAGATGATCGGACCAGTCGTATTTTTGGCCATTACGTTTTCTTCCACTGTAGGTTGGGTACATGGAGTTCAGTTTAATCCCAAATCCAGCAAAATGGGCGTTAGTTCAAACTAAAAACATCCAGAAGTAGGTATTGTTACATGGTAGGGGGCGATCATCAGACACTCCTAATTGCAGGGTCGACTAGGTTTTTTCGCTCTTTCCTGGACCTGCATATAGGGTCAATTTGCGATCATCCTTCACACGTTCGTTTGAATGGTTGCGGTCACGGAGTTGCAGCAGCTGAGACCACTTCACAGGAAGTAGCGGTAAGGAGGGAGTATTTATGGCATGAAAGAGTTAAGTAGTTTATAGACATTACTGAAGCTGAACAAACGTTTTCGCATAACTTGTTGGCCTCAAAATTCCACGCTGCCATATTTCTCTATCACAAATTCTATCTACCTTGTTGTATAAATGGCTTCAGAAAGTTTGTAACATATTACAGTATATGTGGATTCTTTTGTACGCTTCGTAACTGCGTGTAGCACTCATTAGTTGGAGGCTTCGCGTCAGGTCAGTCAGCGCGGTCGATCTGACCTTGACGTGATACGGGGACTTTGGAAGAATAGAGCAAGGGAATGGAATCGATCCAGTCTGGATCAAGCACTTCACTATCCCAAGATATGCAAAAATATAGCTTTTGAATACTGGCATGACACACAAGCGATTTAACTTGTAAGGTTTTAACTGGTGGAGTAGCTTAGTCCTAATCAATACTGATGGTGAGGCTGCAATGGCTCCTTCCTAACATTGCCGATGTGTTGATTTCCCTTGAAACACCTGAGACAGATCATTGATCACCACTAGCTGCGAATTTCGGAACCACGCCGTAAACCTTTCTTAGTCACTGCGTCCACCCCCATCTCTAACCTCCTTGACTCGGAGGAAGCAGTGGAGTTCATACAATGCAAGTCGAGACTACTCTGAGCAGATTCACGCACAAGTCACCAGTGTTGCCTCTCCGATACCTTGATGGTCCTCATCACTGGCGACAGAAGGAATCATTATGGCTCGCAATTAGCAGTAAAGTCATGCTTGGGTACTGGTCTACATGAAGAATCATATTAATGCCAGAAAAAACGGACAGAATTGTAAAGTCTTTTGAAACCGAGTCGCCTCGCTCAGGCAGGAGCTTTGAGAGAGATCTGATATCCGACAAAGTAAACCAAATAAGTGAAATTTGGCAATCTACTTCACAAAATAAAGTGCATCAATGGCAAAAAGAGCATTTTATTTAAATATTTATGTTTCTGGATTGCTATCTTCGTAGATCAGGGGAGGGTGCTCACCTAAAAGACAGCATACTCACGTGTATGAAAGCCCTTGGGACTAGACGCCAGGTTAGTCAGTGTTGCAAGTCCAATAAAGCACGCTTTTCTAGTGAGGTTAGTTCGAATAATGAACAGCAACGGAGACAAGGGCAAAGAGGGTGGCCAGTTCTGGTTTATTAACCGTCTCCAGACAGGTTTGGAGGACCTAAAACTATGAAATTACTCGCGAGGGAGTCAGGTTTATCTCCTGTTCACAGTAGGATAAACACGCCCTGCGCCGTAACTAGATCCCTGAACGGTCCTCGCACACTAGGCTTAGCAGCGTTTTCCCAAGTTTCCCCGACCACTGTAACAGCTGATGTAGATTATCTTGCTGCCAGACTGGCTCGTAATTAGATCACTTCGTGCTAACTAAATGGCCAGGGGAGTCTATACAGGATAAGCTCATTTTTATGGAGTCCTCTTAAAAGTCACTTCTGATGTTTTGACATGGCAATCTGCTTAATTCTCAAGCTGACAAAAACTCACCTATCGCTTGCAGTGAATACACCATAAGCAGCTGGTTGCGGAAAAGGTAGCCTAATCAGGAACTTTCTTTCGTTCATCAACAACCGTAAGGTTTGTTGTCCTCGGCAGCCATGCATGCAATTATCTGCTTGCATACTTGCTTTCTCGCGCGCTCCCTCTCTCTATCGCGGGGCCTCGGAGAGCGTTGTTTTTGAAGTCCCCCCCCTGCAACCGGGCACTTGTTAAAATTATGTTCAAATCTAGGCTGTACGCCTGTCCAGAGCTTTGACACCGCAGCTTTCATAAATATATTAACATCGGCCCCCAGTTGTACAGTAGCTTGGAAGATAGACGCAGTGAATGGGCGTCACAGTCCACCTTTTGAGAGCGCCGAAAGGGTAACATCCGGAAAAGCAGGGGTGCACACGAAACTCTTAATTAAAATTGAGTCCTCTGCACCAAACATCTATCCCAGCCAGGCAGTGTTGGGGGGAAGTCAGCTAGGCCAACTCGCTCAATTAGTCTGGCTGTCTGCTAGAGACATCTGGATGGTGTGTCTGTCTATCCGTGAATGTGTCGTCAGAGTGCAAGTACATAGTCAGGGTTTGTTTAGAAAGAACCAAATACGCGGATTGGTGATGAAAAAAGAGAGAAAGAGGGATAGGGGAAGGGGAGAATAGAGTGTTAGTCGATAATGACAACTTGTACTCTGACAGCGGAGGCCCACTCTCTTGAAGTTGGAAGGATACAAGCAAATTTTTCGTCCATCGATGTTGCACTGGTGCTGCCAGCAGCTGCAATTAATGTCACAGTCCGATACAACACTCTCTTATTCTTATTTGATGGTTACAGGCGATCTGGTTGAGCAATCTCATCCAAGTGGATAAACGGACATTTGACCTCCAGCATTAATGGTCGAGGTGTTGTCAGTGGGCGGTTATATAAACTACGCGTAGCGCCTCTCAGTCTACGACTGGCTGGTTGCTCGGGCTAAGTGCGAGACTGCGTGTCACCCTTCTAGGTCTCGGGGATTGTGAGCATCTTTTATGTCAGAAATAGCTAACCCTGGCCCTCGCAGCCTGGTGGGCACTGTCAGTTCTTTCGAACATGATTTCCTGCCTATAGACGCGCTTGCGCTCCTGCTAGATACATAGGTGGTGCGCATACTTGCCCAGTTATCCTCATCTTTCTAAACCGTTGTTGATTAAAATCCTGGTCCAGTGTTTGTTGTGGACCAGAAGGTGTAATGGTACATCTAGGTGCGGAACCGGCCGTGCTAGTCACTTGCGCCCTCTTCGGCCTCCGGTCTTTTTGACTGTGTCTTGACACCGGGCTCAGGCGGGGGGAGGGGAGAGTGCGGTAAATGCTGCGCAAGCATACCCTCACTCTTAACTGATTCACGCGCAAGTCATCATGCCTGATTCACCTTGCTGTGAAGTTCACGGTGGACATCGTCGGTTGCGACGGTCAAACTGTCAAAATAATTAACAGCCAGGAGATAGTTGTACACTAGGAGGTTTGAGGCTATCCGACTGAAGACTATGAAAATCTACGAAATGAAAATAACATTTTGAAAAACCTTACCTCGCGATTTAGCCCGTCACTACAGCAGAGGAATTCCGAGCCAAACTGTCATATGCAATGGACGTAAAGCCTTTTCAGCGGGC
>CACRXP010000245.1:117827-146645 GCA_902702965.1 Spirometra erinaceieuropaei | reverse complement strand
TTCGATTTTTATCCCAAAAACGTTTGGAATTTTTTTTATCAAAAGCGACTACATGAAAAGTGGTCTCACACTGACAGCGGGAGTAAATACCACACTAGGGTCCGATTACGACGGGTGACCTACTTCGAATGATAAAAGTGCCTCTATTTACAAGCACGCGACCTGGTACATCAGTTTGTTATGATACATTCGGCTCTGTAGGCCAGAGGGGCTGGGCATTTCACATGATGGCAAGCCCTCTAATTTAAGTGAATTTTTGTTGGATATGCGTAAGACAAGAAGAAGGAACAGCCGCAAACAGAAGCTGTTAGATTTTAAGGGAAAATAGGGCCATTCTTTCATGCGTGTTGTTTAAAGATTATCGAACGTCTTTGAAGACCGGAAGTAGGTTTTCAGGTGTCCCAGTCACTTTACTTCAAGTTGCAATGTAAGTTATTTATCCAAGTGTCGCTCTGCAAAATGGGTACCAGGACGGATGAGAACGCGTCTAGCTTTTAGTGCATTCTTTAAAAAATTTTGAGCAAGATTTGGTCTTGAGGCCTCACTTGACTAACGCCACATGGTTAGCTTACTAAAACAATTTAAGTTAACATAGTTAGCCGCTCGTTGGACCAGAAAGGTAAAGAGAGCTCAAGCAGAGCTCGAAACACGCACAGGGGTGCCTATGTAAACCGGTGTTTGGTGTAATTGAAGGTGGCGTGTACACACTCCCCGCGACACAGCCACTCGTTGGATTAAGAGGATAAGGAAAGTGCAGTCGCAACCGGAAAGCCCCGAAGGGAAGCGCGTGTTGATTCGCAGTACATGGCTACTTTAGTGGAGCCGATGCAGTTCAAATCCGTCCGATCAATCCCACTAGCAAACCTGAAATGTCAACCAAAATTTCGAAATGCGTTCTCGTTTCGGAAATATAAATTAAGTAAAACTAATTTATGATGCAGCATAAATCTATAATGATCCAGTTACCTCAGGGTGTCTACTTTCGAAAGAACTTTTTTTCGTCTGTATGCAAGATCTATACTCTGCAAAAAATGACTACTTATATAGTATGCAATTTTCTCATTGATTTTCGATGCCCTTGAAAAACCAAGTATATTTCATGGAAAACATGCATAAAAATATTCCTTCTTTACTTATTCGGTAGAAAATCGCGTCTTCTTCCAATTTCATATTCAAAAGAAGAGTATAATTCGGTTCTAAAAAAGTTTCTAATTGTGAGATTTTTTAATACCGTTAAATGGCCGTTCATGAAACGTCATGAATCTGCATTTACGAATGTAGCTTGTAAAGTTAACAATATTGCTCAAATCCACTGTTTAATTTTATGAACCTCATATGGTCTCCTCTTAACACCGTAGAGAAATGCATGGTTTTCCGTACACGGACAATATACAGCTTGTAGTTTTCAAACCCTGAACGCAAGTGTAAGAGCAGATCGGGTTCCAACTTATTCGGGACTCAGTAAAGTTTTTTAAAACCGAATTATACTCTTCTTTTGAGTATGAAATTGGAAGAAGACGTGATTTTCTACCGAATAAGTAAAAGAATGGATATTTGTATGCATGTTTTCCATTAAATATATTTGAATTTTCATGGGCATCGAAAATCAATGAGAAAATTGCATGCTACATAAGTAGTCATTTTTTGCTGAGTATAGATCTTGCATGCAGCCGAAAATAAGTTTTTTCGAAAGCCGACACCCTGAGGTAACTGGATCATTATAGATCTATGCTGCATCGTGATCAGTTTTACAACACTACTTAATTTATCTTTCCGATACGAGAACGCATTCCGACATTTTGGTTGACATTTCATGAGTTAGCACATCTACAGTACTTAGTCATTCGCTAAATTAAGGTACTAAAGTGGGACAAAGCAGCACAAACGGTGTAACTCTTGTATGTATGCATTCTTTCCGTTATTGTTGCTACTTTCGCTACCACTGTTGCCAAGGCTGATCGTGATTTGGATGTCGCATTCTTTGACTGTTTCAACGATCAACGGAATTTGGGTTTTGAATTCTCCTAGCACTTTCCTACGACAATAGATCCAGAGATCGGTGTTCTGGAGATGGGCTACCAGAGAACTCAAATCCCCAATCTGCAGAAGGTTTATGCGGCTACACGAACTACTACCAATCGTGGATGGACTGACTGACTGAGGAGTGAAGGTGTGGAGATACGACCCGGGAACTGCGGGTATGTCTACGGTGAGCAGTGGCGCAGTCTTTAGATCCCTGCTGCCGAAAGTGCATCGTAATACTGAAGGCCTTCTTGATTTCGCTTTTAAAATCTTTTAATTAACAGGGAACTGAACCATTTCAAGATTCTCAGTGTCCGCCTAAGCCCCCTATAAAGGAGATGTCTGGCTGTTTATACTGGCCGAGTATAATAAAAATTTGGAGTCTGCACAGACCCTTGGGGGACTTTCATGAATAGGTGTCTGCAAAACCAATCAGGTATAGATTTTTACCGCCCACTGTATATACTGCTGTCGTTCAGCAGCATCCTATCACCTGGGCTGTCGGGTAAATTAACCTAGAACTACTTTTAAGCAATTACCAGGCGATGAACGGTCATACGATGCGCTGATGCTCTACGGGGGCTCTTTTCTGCTAGTAGACCCTGGGAGGAGGTTTCGTGGGAGTTTTATAGTCCTGGCATATTTGCAATTTGTGTGGCTACACGATGTTCAACTTCTTTTTTTGACCAAAAGACATGCTTTCGGACGGCGACTAACTAGGCGCACCACGCAGGTCTGAAGGTGACCTTATGTTAGACAGATGACCCATTAGGCGATCGCTGACTGGCATCAGTCGCTCCAGGGCAGAGGCAGGAAGTCGGTGACATTTGCCGGCAAAGCCTTTTCGGCTAGGAAGCATTTCTACCCTATGGGGCAGGTGAACCAGCTTATAGCTCCCTCATGGGCCTCAACCTCGCAGTTGCCTACCGACAGCGCTTTCGGTTCGGCAGCTGGTTCATTTAAGTGGCCGTATGGGGGACTAACGATTGGGCGTGGGATAAGAGAAAGGAGAAGCAAATCAGAGGGGATTTGCTAGGGGAGGGGTGGGGGGAAATTCTCGTTCGGGTCAAGGTCCGGCTTCTTGAAGCAGTGAGAGGGAGGGTGGAAGCCGGCGCACACGCAGCCCAAGAACACAAAATACCGGACGGATAAGTTCAATCAACTTGCATCTACTTAGCCCGTGCGTCTGTCATCCCTCCACCTCGACATCGTTCTGCTCCTGCACTTCGGCAGCTTCCGACTTGCCGTCAGAACGCTGTGATGACTGGGGCGAAAGGATTTTTTCCAAAGAAGCTACATGGGTCGCAGCCTCAGCCTGCTCCTGTGTTATTTGCAAGCAGGAAGTAGAATAGGTAGCCGGAACGAGAGATCCATTTGTCGGACGGCTGCTCTTTATGTTCGAACGCATACACGGACTTGGAAAGAGATAGGGGGAATGAACGCACACGGGCGGGAGAAGAGGGGGGTGGCAGAAATAATCGGGTACAGAGAAGAGGACACCGATAAAGACAAAAGAGACTGGTTTGTTAGCCGTTGTTAGTCGGTCTTACCCAGCCCCATCTCTGTATGGCCCAATTCTAGTTCTTTAGTCGTCGCGCATTGCTGAATCCAAGGCTGAGCCATTGGCCCACGGGCTCGTTGTCCCGTGGGTTATGGTCTGGAATATAAGCCACTGTAGATGGGCGTTCACCGATGGAGTTACGCGATATGATCGTCCCGTCGGGCCTTTGGGCTCAATGTAGGGCGCTCACAGGCATTTGGTTTCAGTGCCGTCGAATGGTTAATGACTGACTGGCCCCGCTCAAGTTTTTGATCGCCGAACCTTCGTCGCGGTGAATGTACCCGACGTATTGGTTTTTTTTGCCGGCCGCGACAGAATGACCGGTTTGTTTAGGTGGAAAGCTCAGACACCGAAGCACCAAGGCGTTGTGAATAATTATAATCTACCAAGTAATGCGTCAAGTTATTGCGAGTGAAAGCTCGGGTATTAGCGAAACCAGTTACAGTGAGTGACCTATCTCATGAAATATTGGCTGAAATTCTGAAATGCCTTTTCGATTAGGAAGGATTACTTGGTCGCGGTTGTAATACTGACTATCTTGCGGCATAATCTTATAACATTTCGGACTCGGCAGGATGTCGGCTTTTAAATGCACTTTTTTTCAATCTCCTATAGAAAGCGTACTCGGTAAAAAACGACTACTTTATTAGCATGCATTTTTCTCATTGATTTTCGATGGTCTTGCAAATTCAAATATATTTCATAGAAAACATGAATAAAAATATGCTTTCTTTTAGCAATCAATAGAGAATCACGTCTTCTTTATATATTATACTTAAGAAAGGATTATAATTAGGTTTTAAAAAAGTTTCTAAGTATGAGACTTTTTAAGACCGCGAAATGTCAATTCCCATAGCATCGTACCTGACCGTTTACCACTGCTCCTCATGTAATGAACAACACGGTCCGCATCCATTGCAAAATTTTATGGACTCTGTATGATATCTCTTTAATAGCATAGAAAAATATGTGATTTTCTTTACGCGGAACGCGTACACCTTGCAGAATGAAATTACTAAGCGCTAATGCAATGAACGATCAGGCTCCAAATTATTCGGTAATTGGAAAACTTTTTTCAAAACCTAATTATACTGCTTCCTTAAGTATAATATATGAAGAAGACATGATTATCTATTGATTGACTAAAAGAAAGCATATTTTTATTCATGTTTTCTATAAAATATATTTGAATTTGCAAGACCATCGAAAATCAATGAGAAAAATGCATGCTAATAAGGTAGTCGTTTTTTACCGAGTATGCTTTCTATAGGAGATTGAAAAAAAGTGCATTTAAAAGCCGACATCCTGCCGAGTCCGAAATGTTATAAGATTATGCCGCAAGATAGTCAGTATTACAACCGCGACCAAGTAATCCTTCCTAATCGAAAAGGCATTTCAGAATTTCAGCCAATATTTTATGAGATAGGTCACTCACTGTAGATCCGAAGGCCTCTGTTCGCTCGGCATGACGGATGTACAGTGGCTGTCGGATACAGCCGGATCTCATAAAGCTAAAAATCATAAAACACCTGTTCGTTAGAAACGCGAACCCTATACAACCAAAACGCCTCATTTTGGTAGGTCCCGTCCAAAGGAAATCCTAGGTGTTTGTATCCGTTTTTTCAATAAGGCAAAAAATGAGTGGTAGTCAAATAAACACAGTCACGTATTCTTTTGGTGAATCTTTCTTCAGGAAGTTTTGACTTGTACATTTCTACGTTGGACGACTTTCGGGCATGTACTAGGGATACATCTAGGCGCAATCCGCAACAATCATGGGATAACGCCATGAAGTAAATCAAATGGACGCTCAGTAAGAAAAGCACTCAAGGTGAAATCGATATATGGGTTTTGTCGTAAGGTCTTAGGTAACTTTTACTTTATCGGGATATCCACTCTGTACATAAAAGTTTTAATAAAGGGTGGTTCAAATAGCTCAGTCGATCCATTCGGAAGAAATCACTCTCAAAAGAAACTGTGAGGGTTTGCAATAGCACATTAGGTCGACCTACCCCGATCCCGCCGTAGCGGCCTGGACTAAAGTGCATATCACTTTTTCTCATCGTGTGTCTGAGACAGGCCACACTAAGTCCTCACTGTCTCTGCGCACGCACGTGGAGCGGTAGAAGAAGCTCAGGCCACGGCAGCTCCATCTCCTTTGAATTTGCTTTGCTTCGCATAGGTTACTAACACAAGGAAAAGGAGAGGGAAATTAGGTCTACCCCCCAACTCCGGGATTCAGTCTTTGGGTTCTTCACTATAAACACTTAAGGGTTTACCAATAGAAGCGAAGAGCCGAGTCCCAGGAAGTAGTCTTGAAGAAGGAGACACGATCGCCGGGACAAGAGCTTTATTAGCCGGACGTTTCGGATTCCTACTCGAATCCATCATCCACCCGTTTCTGCCCTTTTGTCTCTGATGATGGATTCGAGTAGGAATCGGAAACGTCAGGCTAATAAGCTCTTGTCCCGGCGATCGTGTCTCCTTCTTCAAGACTTAAGGGTTTGTTTAAATTTTCACAAATGGTTACTAAAAGGCGGCATAAGTTATTTCTCCTGTTGAGTAGGGATTAGCTTACAGTGTATTCTTCCTATTATGACCCGTTCCCGAACCTCCTTCCATGAAAGATCTGATAACACTTTCTCGAAGCCGTGCAACGCGTAGAGTTGGTCACCAGGTCATGTGCGGCACATGAAGACCGGTTGCTTAACTTGGCCAATAACCATGCCTGGTCGTCTTGTTTTTTTCCTGACCATTTGAATACAGGGTGTGCTTGCGTACAGAAAGTGCCAATTTTACTACAGACAAGTCCGCACACAAGCCACAAATGCGTCCTCTCTAAGACCGTGATGGTCCCAATCTTGTGACTAAAAAGCGCTGATTGTGACAGGTCATAACGACGATAAACTCATAACGTATGCACCTCAGGACGTAATCGAAGCCCATACGTCAGAATAAGACTAAATCGCAAATCAGAAGCAATGGAATGTTGATAGTTAGGGCGTCAGTAACTGATGTGACAGAACACCGAATACGAATCCCGGTGGCTGTAGTCTAAGTCCACTCGGAGAAGTCTGTTTTTCAGCCTGGTAAGTTTCGCGCAACCCACACTTTCTGGTTGCTAAGGGGCTTTGGCACAGTTTTCCTTATAGTATTAAGTCTTGTTCTGTAGAAAACTAATAGCACGTTCACTCGCGGGAACATATAATCACAACGCTCAGCCGCCCGTGCCAGTAGGCACTAAACATCCACCAAGATTTTTCGGTAGAAATTATTTTGTCAGCGAGTCTATTATAAATATTCGATATAAGCAGGTTCTAAGATTTAGGTTACAGAACGTAAAGAAAGTCAGTGAGCTTGGTAGCAAAGTAAGGCGCTAACAGAAAGCAGACTTAATGAGAAAACTCAGATAATTTGAGTAAGCAGCTATTTTCATGTCAAGAGAGCAGGAGCCGATTTAAAACGAGGTTTTTGATTCCCCCTACATGTTCAGGACAAAGGTGCCGAAACCAAGGGTCCGTCCGCCAGTCTAGCTGCTGGACACCCATTGCACTAAGGGATGGCGGGTGTCGGGGTGGCCATCGGTGAAGTTCATCCACAAAGTAGACAGGTCCTTGGGTCGGACAAATAAGTGCAGACCAAAGTAGCAGCAGTAGCGAAGGGTTGAAGTTTGGCAGTTCGAACACGCTACAAACTAAAGGCGGGTGTATGCACTGTGACCTGGCCAGCATGAACAATAGTTACAAGAGTTCTTCCTCCCTCAGCTGCCGTGTCGAATGAACCCCGCCAAAAAAATCCAACAGTGGACCGTGGAAGCCATCTTTTATTAAATTTCTGAATGCCTGTAGAAATAAAAGACCATTAATCACGAATCCCGACACGGGATCTCATGAGTCCGTGAATATCAGTTCAGTTCAGAGCAGTTTATTGAGGGAAATAGGCGTAAGCCTTTGAGTACCCTATTTGCAACGCAAAAAATGTGTGGTGTACAGATAGATGTTCTGGACTGAAACAGTTCGAACACGCCCATAATGGTGGGACAAAATGAGAAGGAGTTACAGGGAGTGAGCTCGACTTCTCATCGCTCTGGGTCATTTCGGAACATAAATATGTCCAGATTCTTCTTAAAACTTTGTATAGATGGTGACATTGCAACATCTGCGCGAAGCTCATTCCATGGTTTGACCACCCGAACCGAGAAGGAGAACTTCCGCACATCCAGCCGTGCCTGCTGAGTGCGCAGTTTTAACGGGTGACCTCAGAGGTTGGTCGTGGTAGCAAATTCAAAAAAGTCCTCCATAGCCAGACTACAATCCAACCCCTTTATAATGCGGAAGGCTTGCAAGAGATCCCCGCGAAGTTGCCTGTAACTCAAAGGAAGGAGGTTCAGATTTACTAGGCGGGTTGCAGAAGGAAAGTAGCTTTGACCCCTAACCATCTTCGTGGCTCTCCTATGGACTCTTTCGAGGCATTTTTGATCCTCAACAGCCCACGGCCTCCAAGCTTGTATGCCGTTCTCTAAGTGCGGCCGGACGAATGTTCCGAATGTTTTAGAGAAAGCTTCTTCGTCAAAGTCCATAAACGCACGCTTGATGGCGTACAGTACGGACATTGCGCTTTTTGTTACCGTCGAACAGTGGGCGGATGGTTTTAGGGAACTCGTCGTCAGCACACCGAGGTCCCTTTGGGCTTCGACCTCTTCTAGTGCTGCACCGCCCAGAAAGTAGCCTCTTGTGCTGGCAGATCTGGCTGTGTTGCCTAGGCGAAGTATGCTACATCTGGCAACGTTGAATCGCAGGAGCCAACGGTTTGACCACTCCTTCAACCGATTCAGGTTCATCTGCAGTCTGTCTTCGTTGGCAGGACCCCGAATTACACTCCATATCTTCATGTCATCCGCAAACATTGCTACTTCACAGTCTAAATCTCTTGCGGCATCGTCCATGTAGATAAGGAACAAAATGGGTCCCAGTACTGAACCCTGGGGGACACCACTGTCGACCATAGCCGGATCTGATTTTCCCCGACCGATGCACACAACCTGGTGTCGACCCACAAGGAAGTTTTCGATCCATTTAAGGAAGTTGCTACCGATCCCTATTTTTTTCAGCTTTTGTAAGAGCCTTTGGTGTAGCACAGTGTCAAACGCCTTCTGGAAGTCGATGAAGGCTATGCGGACCGCGTGTCTGTCGTCGAGAGCTCGGGTCCAGCTCTGGAGAGATTGCAGCAAGTTTGTCGTGCAGGATTTTCCTTTCCGGAACCCACGTTGGCAGTTCGACTCATACTGCGGCGTCCGCTGCAGAAGACGCGTTCGTACGTATGCCAGTGGTAAACACACAGGTCAGACTCTTTGAAAAGAAGAAATGGCTGCATTTCGCAGTGTTCCACACCCTAGAAACTCGGCATGCTACCGTGAGAGCCTTGACGTAGTACAGCGAGCAAACTGTTTGCCTCCGAGGTCACGTTGGCGGGTTCCATCAGCCATATTACGGGCGTGCTACAGACGACTTTGACAAACATGGCGTTCTACTCTCTACGGGTTAACAGACCGCATCCCCATTTTTAGACAAGGAAAGGAGACCTCTGAGGACTGCGGTTTGGTGTCTTCATGGTGTTGTTCCCATCATCAGTGCGCCAAAAAGCCCGATGAAAACGAGGAGTTTGTAAAGAGCATCAAGTTGCCGCTAGCATGTCCTGATATCCGACTCTTTTTCTGCTCCGGGATTGGAAGTGTCAGGGCGGGCCGTGTGGCGCATTCACTGCGGTTCATCGGCCATCAAGGGGTTACAGTAGCGGGCCTAACTATCCGGAATCTATAACTCGGAAAAACGGAATCCTAATGACATTCTCTGTGACAGTGCAGTGAACATTTCTTTAAATTAGAAGAAATGGCGATCTCGGGAACCTGAGTTTTACCATCCTGACGTTTCAAAAGCAAACAAGCTTCCATCCTCGGAGATGAGTGTGATATCGCGCCTCACAGTATTTATAGGTGGGTGAAAGTCATGCCAAGACGGGTGTTTTTACACATGAACTCAGGGCGGCAGGAGGGATGGAAGTTTGTTTGCTTTTGTTCCATCCTCGGAGGTGAGTGTGATATTGCGCCTCACAGTATTTATAAGTGGGTGAAAGTCATGCCAAGACGTCTTTTTTACCTATGAAGTCAGGGCGGCAGGGAGGATGGAAGCTTGTTTGCTTTTGAAACGTCAAGACAGAAAAACTATGGTTCCCGAGATCGCATTTCCTTCTCATTTATGTCCGGGGAAGCGCATCTTCGCTCCTATCAGCAATTTCTTTAAATATACAAATCACATCCATGAATACCTTTGTAATCGAAAGTATACAACTGTATCAGTCTCCCTAAATTACCATACAGGAGCGTTTTTCCAAGTCCGACGATATGGTCTGATGGGCGTTTTCTTAAGGAAGATGACTAAAGAAGGTAGTTTCTGGTAGAGGGTCCCTCCCCGATCGTGTTACGGAACTCACTCGTCTCGTTATGCCTTACGGACTCTCTTTCTCGAGCCCAACCAGCAGCCGCATAGCGAGACATGATATAGACAGAATAGCATTAGACAAGGCAGACTGGAATGGCCGTTTCTGGCTTATTAGCCGTCGTCAGCCAGTCACACCCTACCCCGAAATGTGGAACACCTGGGGCTTGATGCCGCCAGCAGTTGGTTAGAAGTCCAACGCCTCTAATCGCTGAGCCACGGGATCGTTATACCTGTCGGTTGCGATTGGAACATACAATCGTGTTACGGTATCTTTTCTCGCGTAATCCGCTGAGTCCTCTCTCGGCCCTCACACAAAGTCTCCTCTCGTTGTGTTCAGTGAGATACGAACTGAGAAGTGATTATCGGGAGAGAAGGGTTGCGCGACTCGAATCATAGCCCCACTCAGAATTAAATCGCCTTTAAACTTGCCGGAGTACTCTGGGCCATCTCAGGGATACATTCGCACGCGATGTACGGCGCCGACACTGACAGCGAGACTGTTTTTGACCTCGCTTCCGTGAGGTCTGGGCTGCAGCTAAGACCACGTGTGGTCGAAAAGGCATGACTTGCGAGAAAGTACAGCGCCAAGCGTCGGCATGGCTGTACGCGCTGCGACAAAAACCTCTCGCTATAACGGTAAGAGGATTTTAGCAGTTCAGCAGATGAGTCGTTGTCGTTTCAGCTGGCGGCCACCGCTCAGAAATAAGACACGATTGGGCACTTTTTGACATCCGACCACCCACAGCGTTGTCGAGGTGGATAGCAGTCCTCCCTCCCTCTCTCTACACAGGCTAGGATCCCCTGCGACTCTGCACGCCTACTCTATCAAAATATTTGTTGGTTGGACCTTACCGGCTACTCGAATGCGACACCTACCATCTACCGCCTGCCTGTACAGACTCTGAATTTCTCATTTCTGCGAAAATTTTCACAATTACTTCCCGCACTATCCAACCCTAACCCACTGGTAGTCCTGCTCATGGATACAACATTGGTTTAGCACTGTCAGGCTGCGTGGTCGTCCTCTCATACAAGGAAGGTAACACATGATTTTGGTATTTAAGCGTTCACTGTTCGAAAGAAAGTCCAAAATTGCATCGGGCTGGTCTTCACTCGCGGTCTGTTTGACGGTTCTAAAATCATCTCGGTCTACTGCTGAGACATGTTGTTCTAGCATTAGATAACTGTTGAAGGCACCAATAGTGATAAGCGAGAACAAGAATACGGACCGTACGGATTATTTGTGGATCTACAGCATAGAAACCTATCAGATATAAAGGTTCGTCAAACTTGTGCATTGTCTTTTTGATTAGGAAGGGATATTTAGGTGGGGTTGTAATACTGATTCGCATGTGACATAACCCGGAGATATTGCGGTTACGCCAGAGTGCCGGCTTTTTCAGGAAATGACTACTTAGTTAGTATAAATTTTCCAAATTCATTTTCAACATCATTGTAGGTTCAAATGTATTTTATCAAATTCAAGCACAAAAATTTCTTTTTTGTACTCCTTTAGTAGTACTTTGGTAGTACTTAAAGTTTATACTTGAAGATAGGGCTGTTTCGATTTTAAATGTTCGTAATTATGGGATGTTTAAGACGCTCGAATTCCTAATCGGACAGCACGCATCTACCCACTTGTTAATGTTGCTTGTGAATCATACATCACGGTCCGCGTTCTTTTCAAGATTCTATTAGCTCGATATAATATCATAGGGAAATGTATAATACTTCAAACAGAGAAACTATACAGCATGGAGTTTTGAAACCCCACACGCAATCGCAACTGAAGGCCGGTTAAAAATTATTCGGAAACCCGAAAACGACCTTTAAAACTTAAAAATATCTTTTCTTCTAGTATAGTCTTTAAAGAAGGCGTAATTCACCACAAAATGAGTAAAAAAGAGCACTTGTATGTGCGTTTACTAGAAAAAACATTGGAATTTATAAGGACTAAAAGCAATTGGAAATATTTATATTATTTATAAGGTTTTTTATTATGTCTAATTTTCGCTGGCGGCCGGGAAGGAGCTTATTCAAGAGCGGGCATTCTGACATGATTGAGAACTTTAACATTACGCTACACAATAGTCAGTATTGCAATCCCACCTAGGTGTTCCTTTCTATTACAAAACACATTTAAGAATTCAATTAGCATTTCATGAGGTATGCCAGGTATTGTAGCTTGCTAGCGTCCGCAGTAAACAAGCCAGCAAGAAAAATAACAATGGTTTTTATTTTGACGACATTTGGCAGGCATCCTCGATGGAAAGTCAATGAGGTGGGTGCACGAACGGGGAGGTTTTGGTGAGCAGGGAAACGCCCAACAAGGCCTGCCCCGGGGCTTGCACATGTGAGCCATCTTTGTTGCAAAACCCTACTAAACTCGTAATCACAATCAACTCGGGCTGTTTGGCTCACTAGGTAATTAAGTCATTTACCAATTTTATCAATTTTTAGGAAGAGAAACTGATATTAATGTACTGCCGCGGATGTATTTCGCTTAGTTGGGCCATTACTCCGCCTAACTGAACCCCGATGATTGACCCAAGTCCGAATTCAAGAATGCAGTGTCAGGTTTTGGGCAGAGAAGCAGACAGTATGTTGGTCAGATATCGGGTCCAGTTGTCCGCATGGGCATGCGCAGAGAGCTGTGTGAACGCGATAGTGGAATGCCGAAAATGTTGAGGACTCTTGATCCTGTGGGAAAATCTGGTGGCTCAAGCTGGCTTGCCCAAGGGATGAACTGTGCGGCAGCAACCGTTTGACGATGGATGGAGGGGGGAGGGCGAAAGTGGCAACTCTGGCGCCCAAGCGATAATTTGATGGCCGCCGATCTGTCGGCTTGTTACTCACAGAATTATTTGCACACAAACTGAAGGCTAATTAAATATTCTAAAAAATTCGGAGAAAATGGTTCCATTGTACCGAATGAGAAATTATCGACCTGGTAATCATCGTCATCAGATGACAGCGAACGTAGGCATGTCAACGTCTAAAATCGAATTCGGGATATACCAGTAAGACAAGGCGTGGGGAGTGGGTGTTGCTCAAATGACGTCACAGAGCATATTTAAGCGCAGAGGAGAAGGCAAGGATCAGGGTGGGAGAAAGCTTTTAGTCAGTGGTTCTTTGTTATGACTCCGGATAATTGGTTTCGCTAGCAAATCTGCCCGCAGCGTTTTAATCCCATGTGGACCGATTAGCCGAAGTAAACTGGGCCATTTTTCGGATGCATAAAAGCAAAGCTTTTGTTCAAACTTAACATGTCCAGGTCGCACTGGCTTTCTCCAGTAAAAGGCAGTCAGATACCTCCGTGGAACGGCCATACGCCGCAAATTCATTCTGGATGCATATATCAAGTATAAATTATCTGTCTAGACCTGCCTGTATTCAAACAATTCGATCACCAAACTCTCGCTTCACGAGATCGCGTAGACATCTCAAACGAGACTTTGCATATCATGTGAAAACCCCAAAGAAAGTAACAAAATAGGTTTGACTACACTTTTCGCGTAGATGAAATATACCTATTCAGGTTCCAAAGGTTTACTTAAAGTTAGAAGCAAGTTTATTGAAAACGCCTCCACAAATTATCCAAATGAAGACATAGTTCTATTTGGAAATGTATTTTGAATGAATTTCAGAAAAGCTGTTATTAGACTTTACGCATTCTTGGATATGGCAAATATGAGTTTTATAGATAAAAGTCACCTTACAGGATTTAGGGTTCCCTTAGAAGACGACGAGGTATATTTGCATGACCATTTGCTTTGCGGCTTTTGAGCCTTTGGTCGGATATCTAATGGCATTGTTATTTGGAACGAAGTTCCAAAACCTTGTCTCCTCAGAATAAAAATGGCGCAACGTAAAGGAAACGCTTCATGCTCTGTTAAAGTATGAACAACAGGGCTTAATGAAAGATTGTGTTTTCACGCATTTACTCTAAACCCTCACGCCAAAGACCCAACACTGGGTAACATCCCCACCTTGAATCAGACAATCACGGCTGTTTTAACTTGTTCGGGTGCATTTCCACGGGACGGCTCCCAGCTTCAGTAAGCAAAATGTGCATTTTGCTAGGACACAGGAATACGATCCCTCACATTGTGGATGACCGTGCATTAAATTTTATTTGGGGTTAGTGCAAGTGTTAGGATTAGTGCCAGTGTAAGGAACGTTCCGGTTGGAATTACGGTTAAGAGGATTAGTGTTAGAAGTAGAGTTAGGATTAAGGTTAGGGCGTAGGAATAAGTACCCACGCGAACTTAGGGTGAGGCCATCTGCAGTACGTAGGGGAGTTCATATTCTCGTGCCCAACCAAAAACTATTATCTCGGGAAACAAAATATTACGGTGATAGATAAATCTGAAGGACGCAAGCTGATTGGAAATTCACATCAATTCCCAACTTAGTGACCATATGGAAAGGCCTATGTAATAAAGTGTCGTAAGAGGTGCTTCACAATTGCGTACGCGAATAAATAGTTCGTAATTGCAATCCGTCTACTGTTTAGGGCAAACGGTGGCCAGGTGTATTTTTAAGTCCTGGCTAACTGAAACAGGCATTGCCATCCGAGTAGCCTTGGAACCTCCATATCTTTAACTATTTCAAACGTCATTCAACCTATTTTGGGTAGAATAAGTTGGAAAAACATCAAAACAATGTGCTAAACAGCAATTTCACAAAAGCACGAACCCGAAGTAAGGAGTGCTATTTTGACAGTACAAACCAATCATGCGCCTTCCGGAATTTAAACTACGGCATTCTAATACAGACATAAAAACCCTAATATTAGTATTAGCAGTAGTAGTAGTACTACTACTACCGATAGGGTATCATAAGTAGATATATCAGATATGGGCTGCCCTAAGAATGTAATAGAGGCAGGATAGGATGTAAGCAATGAAAAGGGACTTGTACGCACTCGATTCTAAACAATTTTTCAATAATTTGCGCTGTTGTAGTTTTTGTGATCAAGACTTTCCAGTGCTATGGAATCTTTGAACATTGACTTCTCTTCATAAATCTTCTTAGAGAGCTGATTCATTCTATGTCACTATGGAAAAAAGGCAAAAACTGTGCACTTCGTAGCCAACTGCTCTACTTCTATTTGTATCAACTTAAGTATTTGTTGCATTTCTCTACATATTAACATAAATCTGCGTGGGGCAAAGTCCCGCGTCCACCAGTGCTATATAATTGTTTATGCATGAATTCATATCTGAAAGTAAATTTAATTAGTGCCGATAGAAACGAAGAGGTGAGTTCCGGGAAGCAGCTTGGAAGATGAAGATGTGATCGTTGAGAAAAGAGGTTTATTGGCCTGACGTGTGGGATTCTCACTCGGGCCCATCGTCAAAGAGAGTCCTAGATAGATATGATGGAGACGCAACGAGTGCTGTGCTTATAAGCCGCAGTCGCCACGTCACCACATGCCCACCATAACTGACAGCCTCCGCATTCATCGCTGGAGCTCGTAATTGATATAATGACTGGTGCTTAGTCTAAATCTAAATCGTTAATTCCCGAAGTGTAATCAGAATTGTGGATTCTTGGCGTGATAGAGACTCGAAAATTTTGTTCGTTATCACTTCAATCTTTGTTTATCCGCACCCTCCTCCATGGCTAATTACTCTGCCCAAGCAATCTCTTAGCGCAGGCTATGGCGTCTGCTGATCAACTGGGGGCCGGAGAACCATGACTTAAGCAGCCTGAGGATCTCACGGTTGCCGTCTATTGATGAAATTTCGGCCTCTTCAAACTTAAAGGTTTGACCGGGTCCCGTCGAATGAACCGCGACGTAAGACTTAACGTCTTTCATCCCCACTGCCGCTGCACGTTCGGCCACTCGCGTCCACAGTAATCATTCGGATTTGCCAAAGTATTTGCCTTGTCTGCAACCACCCTAAACATAGTAAACGACTCCATACGTCTCCTGACATGGTCGTGGGCTTTTCGGCTTCTTGACTTGGCGTCTGATAGCTGCCCGCGGTCCGTTTGCAATTCCAACTCCAAGCAGTGTGAGCAGGCGGCTGATGGCTTCCGACAAGTACGGTTGCACCCCTTGTGCCTCCATCATGCCTATCTATAACTGTCTCTGGTGATGGGCTCGAGTAAAGATCCGGAACGTCAGGCCAATCAATCTCTCGCCTCAACAATCGCATCTCCGACTAAATCTAGTTTTTTATCAAAGTCTCCTATGTAACTTTTTAAATTGTACTTACCCATTTCCTGCCCTGAATGCCGAATTAAACAGTTGTGGCAAAGACTTGACTCTATATGAGCGAAGGTTTTTGTATACTGGCCCGTAGCCCGTAGCCCGACACTCATGAACAGAAAGAACGGAACGGATAAACCAAAATCTTCCTACCGATACCGGGCGAACATTCTGTCCACGATCAGCCACTGAGGAAAGGTATTTATGTCTGCTTATACCCAGGCATATAGGACGTGTTCTGTGTGCATAGGGGCTTGTTGACGTCCTAAATCATTGCGTTCAGCTGACCAAAACAGTCGTTGGCTTGAGAGGGGGGGGGGGAGGTAGGGAGGTTTTTCAAAATGCTGACCTTGTGCATCGTGCAGCGAAACATCCTCTGCCTTATGAATGATGCTGATTGAGCATGCAAAATAACTCCTATCTACTTCAATAATGTATGAGAATCGGAAAGCCTCTTCTTAAGAACACGCATGGATGTTAGAACTTATTTTAGAGAAAATGCATGACATACTGCGTGCAAACCTTAGGAACGGGTACAATCACCGGGTTTTGTTTCAGAGTAGACTAATGCGAGGGAACCTTTAAAACAACAAAGGCTTCCTTCCCTTAAAGATCTTCTTTAAGAAAACGCGATTTCCCAGAAAGGGGGCAAAATAAGGGGGTTTCGTGCATTTATCTTCTGAACACTCAACTGAAGGCAAACATTCATTAATAATTAGCTAGAGATATTTGAAACCACATAGATGCTGACGACCCAAAAATATTCAGGCCGCTTTTCTGAAAGGAGATGAAATTAAAGGTCACTGTGCCGCCGCATATGAAATTTCACATTCTGTTGCACACATTAAGTTTTGCAACGTCACCACTCTATTTCTTTCCGCTATTGGGCATGTCAAAAAACGCCATCATTGGCTCATGAGGTTTGGGGTATACTACTCTCCATCAAATTATGATTGCTTAATAAGTGAACAAAATAACCGCGCGCGTTTATTTACTCACAACTAGTTGAGGTAGTCTAAATGGTTACTAAAGGGGATAAAGCTTTCCGTCCAAAATTTTCTCCTGAAATTAGAAAGAACAGTTTCGTGAGAGGACGCATGTTGTTTTGATGGGAACAAATCATATCAATTCGCGGCATGTCGGGTAACTGTAGGGGGGGGGGGGTGAGAACAAAACTGACAGCATAATGCCTTCAAAAACAGTGTAGAGACCACGTTTACTCGCCGCCGTAGAGGCCCTAGCAAAGACATCGAATGCGCCCATTGGAGCACGCACGCAAAAACGACAGGTGACAGGAGGCCGCTGCATGAATCCGAGGCGGTTTGGTGACATTCTATCTCGGCAGATTATCTCCTGAGGTCGAATCCTCTCACAGACAGTTGACTAGCAATCGCTTTGGCGACAAGAAAGACAGGATTCATTTGGCATGGCTGTTCAAGTTGGTCTTAGTGGCGTTTATTTTTTAAAAAACGGACTGAAATCGTGTTGAAATAGCTTTATCGGTCCTATATTTAATTTAGCAGTTGCTAAAAGGCAATCTTCACCTGCTTACGAAAAAAGGGTAAGTCTGAAAGACTGCTTGATGCCCTTTGCTCGAAATCATTAACCGAGATGGGTAGAGGTAGATAGGAGGGCTACGAGAAGTATAATATTTCTGCCTCTAACGATGGACTCCAACGTGTGGCAGAGCCAACGGGTTAATAAGGCTCTTATTACAGCCTTCGTGTCAGTTTCCTTTGTCCAATACAAAGTATTCAATTGAGCCCATCAGATGGTGGCGAAGATGCTTTTTGAGGTGGAGAGTCTAGTAGAGCCATTTGGTGCCGCAGTTACCGGTGGAACCGTCTAAACGTAATTCTTTATCGGTAGTGGTACTTTGCCCACGGAACGTTTGCTGAACTTGATTCCTGACTGCTGATCTAAGTTTCAGTGCCATACACTTCGAATTTGATATATTTACTTCTTTTGACCCATTTATTCAAAATGCGGCGAACTGTTTCTTATTTCATTTCCAGGGCACTGCCTAGAGAAATATTCATAAAAGGTCGAGGGGGCAGTTCATGAAGTCATCTAAGTTATTTTCATTTATCGTGTCGGAAAATTGACATTCTGGCGCTATCATTTGTTTATCCTGCACAGTAAGTAGGCCCGAACTACCAATAAGTAATCGAACAGGGCGAAGATGGCAAGCAGATTAGTGTTTAGTGATGGTTTCAACGTAAATACCTCCCTTTAAGCTTCACACAGTCCTACTGATAGTTTGACCGTCTCGAACGACGATTTCAATCGTGCTCTCTGCAGCATGGCGGGCGCCGTATAGGTGACATGCGCACGAATTAGTTTATAATGGCTGCGGACTTGCATGACAGCCACCACACTCTCTCCTTCCTCCCCCATCCAGCCAAGATAGGGCCAGGAAGACCGGAAGCTGGATAAGGCGCTGTGGATGTGTGTGCCACATACGTCTGGTTCTCTGAAGAGGACCTATTTATTTACAAAAGAAAGAAAGATGTGACTTCAGTCCCATCTGAATTGGTGTGCCATAGAGGCCAGATTGAGAGGGAGCCCCTGCAATCTGACTCTCCGTCCTAAGAGAAGGACAGAGTTATCCCCCTTAGTTGGTAGTCTTCCGAGCTGAGGCTTTTCGGTGCACCGAAATAGTTCATAAGCGCGCCATGTTGTATATAATGTGGAGTACGCTCTGAATGACATGAATACGGCGGCTCCGGAGACGAACTCACGCTTTCTTCCCTCTCCAAGGCACCAGTCCACTGCCAGGGCTGACAGAGCCAGACAGTCCGTGTGGGCGTGTCAGACACGAACACGTAGCGCTGCCGAGATTTTATGCAATGGGTATGGATTGAGCGGACTCACATGTGTCAGAGTGCCATGAGGCCACATGAAGAATGCCGCCTATTCCATGCCTGTGGCGGGTGATGTGAGAGGGGTTTGAATGTGATTTTTGCGCTGGTGGGGAGATGTGTTGTCATGGTGTTTGGCGTACAATGACTAATTGCAGATTCAGAAGACCAGGTAACAAGCATACGTTTGCTTTATATAAATTCTTGACAGGCCAGGGAACTCGGTCAAGTAAAACATGTCAGTAACTAGAGAAATCGATTAAAGTTCGTAGTAAAACAGAGGCGGGGTGCGGGGATATGAGGGGAGGGGAGGGTAGTATTAACAGTCAATTCCAGAGACGGGGTGAGAGCGTGCGTGCACTGAGAGTTGCATATTTAGTCGACTTTTGACCACGGTATGTGCGGAGCCTGAACGCGGTTCCTCTGCGCACACAAGATCGGTTTTCGTAACCTGATGGCGACCGCTTCTGCTGTGGCCATCAGGCATCGACCCAGCAGCTTACGGTCCACATCTTCGCCCCTTGAAAAACGCTGTCAGAACAACCGTCCCGCACGTCTTACGTTTCCTGTTATTTTGAAGTTCGCGACAGCTCTAGTCCTAGGACCCAAGACCTAGATGATTTCTGAGATCCACTGGGCCGCTTCGTCATCGATCTTCACATTCCTTGAAAGAGCACTCAGGTGGCATGTTTATTTTCCCACCGATATAAGCTGGATTCCATTGACGATGATATGAGGTTCCCTGTATTCCGCCTTGGGCGCCGGCTGGTACATAACAACCGTCCTCTCCGTCAGTTCGAAGTTAGAGCAACCAGAGACGAGGGAGTTCGCACTCCGTTGCATGTTTTTCTCCAATGTGGTATTTAGCGGGCAGTCATACGCGAACAATAGATTATGGATGTTGGTCTTTGGCACCCCCAAAGGCGTTTCCAGGCGACGAATTTTAAATAATTTTCTGTCTTTTGGGAATATGATGTCGATCCCCGATCGCTCCGCGCGGTAGGCACGGTTTCGAGAAGCCCATTATACAAGACGCCTCTGTTAGGCAATCAACTGAGAAAATTGAAAACCATAAAGTATTCACTGGTATTTCAAAGGCGTCCTAAAACTCAACAGACTGCACCGTCGATGAAAATAACGCAGTATTTTCGGAGACGAAAGGTTTTCTTGATAAACAGCAAGACCATATGTTTACGATTACACTAGCCGACTCCATTGAAATTCTCTAGACACTGACTGGCCTGATAACGAGTAATCTTATGAAAAATTAAAGCAAATTCTTATGAAACCGTGTCGGAATTTATGCTCAAACTCCATACTTTTAGCTGACCGCCCCATTTCATTTTGCACTATTTCTTGGAGGGTATTTGTGTGTAAAACTTCATGAAAGGTCGGTTTCTAAACGTTATTCTACGTATGCTGTTTCATTTACTCAGTTATTTGTCTGAACAGGTTTAACGTGCTTCTGAAATTCGAGTTCACTCGTTTAACACGATTTTCGCGTTTCCAACATCGTCGCTTTTCTAATTAACGTAATATTACTTTTACTACTTTTTTTCCTAGTTTCACTAAAGGTGTTTGTTCCTAATAGGGAAAATGCGGTTAATGCGACCGAGCCCGGTTTCCGATTGATAAGATATTTTTTGTAAACCTACGCACATCTCACGAGTTAGATCACCCACTGTTAATGCAAAGCGATGCTTGCAAAAGATGTAAATGGTGTAGGGGTCAGTGAATTGATAGAACAGCGCAATAAAACTGCGCGAGGAGAGAGACAACTAACCCCTGACTACAAGACTTCTAAAATTTTAAGTTCCTTCTCCGTAGCCTCACAATGAGGCTACCATCCCTGAGCAAGCGGTCTGATAAATATACACTCTTTAACCCATTATCTGTGTCAATCACCCAGCCTTAATTTGGGATTTCCGAGAAATTTTGACTGAGTCATTGCTCGTCATTGCACTTCTCGAGCTAAGTAATGTCTCCGATCTATCTGATAAG
Organism: Spirometra erinaceieuropaei; assembly: GCA_902702965.1. Classification (NCBI taxonomy): domain Eukaryota; kingdom Metazoa; phylum Platyhelminthes; class Cestoda; order Diphyllobothriidea; family Diphyllobothriidae; genus Spirometra; species Spirometra erinaceieuropaei. The sequence goes on along the minus strand of CACRXP010000245.1, from coordinate 125,483 downwards.
TGCTGCGCAAGCCAGTAAAAGTGGGTGTCATATCTCCCACGAGTCGTGGGTAACTCCTATATGCCTATGGAACAAAATGCAAGGACGTAAATGCAAGGTAGGGCGAAAAGGCGACCATCAAACGCCTTAGCATTGCTCGTTTCTGTAGGATTGCTGGGGGAGACATGATAGAGTCCGGAACAATTGGTTTTTCAGCCTTCCCTGAAGGTAGCTTTACTTCCTTTAAAAAAATCTATGGGAAACAGTCGATTTAAATGGTTAGGAGTTTGTGGACTTGCTGTCATCAACCAAACACTCAATCCTTTGTCAATTTTGCATGTGGCGACACACTTGGTGATCGGACGTTGTAAGTTTTCGGCCGACCTCATCTATCCTCAGGAAACCCCAATTGAAGGAATTACATCGGAGTGCATCCGTTATAACAACGAATCTCCCCCTAGTACGTAGCAACAGCAATTTCGCAAAACATGGGCAGACTGCCCATTCCAGTAAACAAGACAAAATCATCACAAAATATAAAGTTACTTGTAAAAATAAGGTATGGACGTAGTTGACAGGCCGTTAAAAGGAGTGTAGATGTTTGGTTGTCCTGACGCTAGGCCGGTTTCGGCCCTAGCGTTCGGTGCAAACCACAAGGGGTTTGCGTGACACAAGGACGCTCATACTTTTCACAATCGCACACACCTGCAGTCTGTGAATGGCAAACAAAGGGGTCTTATCAGTTCTCCTGCCTACTTGACGTTTCAGAAAAAACTCCTGCTCCGCCCCAACTTCTGACGGACCCCATATTATGCCCTCATGACAGTCAAAGCTGAATGACTGTTGGCGGCATTGCGAGGCAACGGGGAGGGGAGTCCAAATGGGACCTGCGGCTGCCCTCTGTCCATCCTGGTCTTGCATCGAAACTGGACTTAGCTACCCACTGCGGCAAGGCGGTCGTGAAATCGTCTTCTCTCCGTTCTCCTTCTTGCACCAAAGGGACAAAAATTACTTTCAGAAGGTTTTCTTTCATTTCCCGCGCTCTGCAATCATAAGGGGTGCAGAACAATTAAGCGAATACACTTTTTCTGTTGGCTCCTCGGATTTTGCGTCCTCCGCCATTTTCTTCTGTAGGAATCTGCACGTCGGCAGCAGAATAGTGTCCATTTAATCAAATATGACAGGCTAGCGATATGGGAGTGAATTTGGTGTGGAGAGAGTAATTTTTACTGGCACAGTAGAATTCTTTTCCGCTAAATTAAGTACTTCAAACAGAATACTCTGAGATGATCGAGTATCATAGAGCGTGTTTCTTAATTCAATGGAGAAGAAGAGTCAAATGGCTTCGATTCGCACTGTGACAGTTCGATCGTTGGTTTTGACTATGTTCACCCTGTGCTCTACAGTGGCGTGAGGGCAGAGATGGTGCCTTGCGCGTGAATTAGTTTATAACGAGAATATACTTCCGCAGCATCTATCACACTCTTTTTCCACCCTCACCTGGACCCGGTGTCAAGACGCAGTCAAGAAGACTGGGAGGGGGAGGCAACGCAAGGGGTTGGCGCGGCCGGAGCCGCCCTTGGGCATGCTGCCACATCCTACTCGCACAGTAAAAATAACAGACAATCTATCAAGAAAAAATCAAGCTATACTAAAAAGTCATAACGTGAAAGCCTGATCCAACGGTTGAGCATTTGTAGATAACTGTAATTATTGAAGTAAAGGCTTCAAAGTACTATATGAAAGTTTAAGAGAACGCAAAGGCGGAACAAGTGTTACAACTGCAACTTCACTTATTTGCACCCGATTTTTCACCAGAACGGGATTGCCTTTTTGCTGCAGAAAATTTCAAATGGCGATAAACTTAGATTGATTACAAACGGCTTAACGATTGCCATGATTAAGTTTATCCTCCAATGTGGCATACAGTGGCTGTTTAAAGGCCCATAACAATCCAATATAAGATGCTTGTTAATCGCATGCGCAGAAAACAACTGTTAATTATTGCTCCATTATTCTTTTGGGAAGAATGAATAGCACCAGCATTAATATGTAACATATCGCACCAGCATTCGTATTGTTAGCAAAAACAGATTAATATCGCAGGGAAAAGCGTAACATAATGAAAATGAGGGTTGGTATCGCATTCTTCTAAGTTCTCTGCCTTCGGTTACTATAATTCAAAGTATTTAGACAAAAAACCAGGGATTTTGTTTTACTCTCCAATGATAGATAAAGAAGCCAGAGCGGTAAAGTTCGGAGCGAGAACTTTTGTGATAAATATGCACTTAAAAAATGCTTTCCCATGCCACTTACGTGAAAATGCATAAACACTCTAGGATTGAAAGATTTTTGGTATTTCATACCGTCAAACGCCTGATTATTGGGCTTATATAAGACAGAAAGACTGTTAAAAAATTAAACACGCCTGTACTGGCTTTTTGCCCCTCCCCTTTTTAGAACACATCTAAGAGAAAATAACATTCGTATTGTGGATTTCTTGACAGTCAGCGTTACAAACTATTTGACCGTCAAGTATGCTAGCAGTTTAACACATTTTGCTGACATAGAGTAATCCATTTGAGGCAAAAAAGTGCAAGAATACAAAATGAGTCCGAGTAAAGTGTTTAGAATCCGTGAGAATGAAGTAATTACTGTACTTTTGTATTCTCCTCACTTTGAATTAATTAAATTCAAACTATGTAAGCAAATAATAGACATCTGTAGGCAACTTACCCGTTAATAGACGCACACTAGTACATTTTTAAAACCCCGTATGCATGCCATCGATATAATATGAAATCTCATCCTGACCTATCCTATTTCAGGCCTTTATAAAGACGGACCTTGGTCGAGAAGACGCTTGTACTCTTGGTGTCTTGGGAATTACTTGTCGGAGGTATACCAAGCATTGGACTGAGATCGGGAGATGCGAATGACCCCGGCAGGCATCTAGTGATAAGTGAACTTATGGAATTCTGAGCGACACGGCATGGATAAGTCAATCTCTTGTAGGCCTGCAAAACCGATCTTGGGAGTGAATGCAAATCACACTATCGCCATAACGTGCAAACCACTATCGTGCTTATCACGACATGCCGGGCAGATGCCCAAACACAAACGCAGCGTTCATCGACTTCCACAGTTGATACACCCATTCTTCCACGTAGTTTTTCGTACTTCGGGCTCCAAATCCGGACTCGTTCGACACGCGAAATCGTGACATATCAGTCCAGATAACTTTGTTCCATTCTCGAGAACGTCAAGTACATCAACGCATAGCCCACTATGAGCGGACTCGTAAGTGGTTTCCTCTCAATCATGGCACTTCAGTCGGTCTGCTTGCCCTTAAACCACGTTTGTCTTATATTCTCCTCACAACTAGGATAGAGGATAGAAAACCACTTAGACTGTATAAGGCGAAAGGTAATATGAGCTGATTACAACACATGTGTCTCAGCGACCTCCTGTGATCTCATATGGTGAGTGTTGTTGAATGATGGCTTTCGGGAAACAACCGACAATGAGGTGCTGTTGTATTTTGGTCGGACGATCCTACTTATGATGATTCTGGGTTCATTTAAATGCTTGGTTGTTTAACATTCTTATTTACCACCCCTCCACATCCCAACTGTATGCTATATTCCTCCTTTATCCCCCTCTGTCGGACATCGTGAGAACTCCAAAAGAAAAGTTGTTCCGTGGAGTGAACAAACCACCGATCTCTTGGTTTGAACGGGCCCTGCGGTAGGTCTGTGGCGGTCAAGGATGTGAGATCGACTTAAACCACGCACAATAAGTTCGTTTCGTCTACTGTCAGAAATCAGGGAGCTGTGAGGACTAGTTTATTCTGTACACAGGGCAGGTTGCCGTAAGTTGGCGGTTTGCTTGCAACAGAGAAAAGCGTCCGTTCACGGAGAGCGTCAGTCACGGTGTGTGTTGTTTACGCGGGTGTGAGTGTCTAGGTCAGCCGGAGGGGGTGACTGGCTGAGTGTTGGTTGTGTGATTGGACAAATTAGGGGAGGAATGGAGGGCGCATACTCACGAGGCCTCACGGGAATCAAGCCAGAGCGTTCGACGCGCGTTAGGTGATACTAGTTTGTGAGGGCAGCCGGGAGTCACTGCAGCTGGACAGGAGGGGCCCCAGTTCTAGCCGGTGTGGGTGGTCGTGTGTCAGCGGCCTGTCAGTGCTTGTCACGGCCATCGACCGACAAAATGGAGCCGGAGAAAAGGGGGGCTGGAGCGGCTGCTACAGGTCCAGCAAGTCATCACGGGGGCGAGCTACTCGCTCATTCCTAATGTACAGCATAAGTACACTTTTAAAGTTTCCTGGGGGATCCATAAGGATAACCGAGGTTGAATTTTTCGTTAACCATGCATAAAATAACATTTGTACTCGCACAAAACCGTCCTCCTCCATAGGTGTTCGTTCTGGAAGTCCACTAACTACTGGCGTGTGGTTGCGTTTTGAAATAAAACACTAGATGGGTCCCAGGTAGCCATCTACGGAAACAGTTTCCCCTGAAAATATACTACATCGTTAATACCTTCCAAAAGACCTTCCCCTTTCATGGTTTTGATGCCTCTTGAGTGCAAGGAATGACTCCTCCTTCTAACAAATTACGAAATCTCACGGCGTTCAGGGGCACTTGGAGCAACCATCAGGCTTCACCCTAGCTGGAAATCACAAACAACATTCCAAAACCACTCTTCTCGCAAACCTACAGAGGAAGACTTCTGTCAGCGTTTACCTCGAATGCCTTATTGCTTTAGACTCTGGTCACACGCGCCATATACGGCCTTATGACCGGTCTTCTGAGCATTTCTTTAACTGCCGGAAGTCATTGGCCTTCAAGTGAATAATTAATGCGATGCAAAATCAACACCGTTCTCAATAGGAGCTGCACTTTTACGCTAAAGAATTCAACTTAATTTTCGCCATTCCGTCAGGTTAAATACTTTACTCTGTGCCCATGCTTGGGTGAAGTTAGGCCGCCAGACTCTGCCATAAACGTTTTTCAAACTACATCGTAGAACAACGCCCGCGGTAGGACACAAACATGGGCTGGTTTGCTAGAGGAGGCTATTTAAATTGGCGTGCCTCCATTCCAGTCCCAATTACATCGGTCCCTGAACCTTCATTTATGTGGCAGCTGTTCACATCGTTGCGGGATTCCGTCGTAAACAAGCTCAAGATTGGCGTTGCTTGGTACTGGGTAAGGAAATACCTGGGGTGTTTTAGCGAACAAAAGCGTTCTGGAACACCCTAAATAAAATGAGGAAAAGACACGTTCTCCAGCAGTAAGCGCCCAACTCCACAGTCAGTTTTCTTCACCTTGGAACATGTATGACCTCTTAAGTATGAAGCCACTTTTTTGATAGAAAAATCCGTTTCACTGGCACGATCGGGCTGATTCGCCACATCCGTATCTACGACAGCAGAATTCACCGCATAAAGGTTCCACCGAGCATACCTTGAAAGCCGAACAGCTCTCCTACTAACTCACATCTATCAACGTGGCCATCATTATCAGCATAACAACCCAAACCGGCCCAGTGCCTCAAAGTCTATCCTGCTTGCAATGCCATCGTACATCCCAGTCACGCATCGATTCGGTGAATCGCCTGCGAGTCCATCGTACAGGGACTGGCGAAGCATCAGCATATCAGCATCATCCCAACTGCACGCATTGACATCGAACATTCTGCTGTCACATAGGTCACATTCGCCTTCACGAAAGTCTGCAATAAATCACCGCAGACTAGACCATATCACCAAGTGTACCACAGATATAAATCTTCGACATCACAAAAAGTACACATCTGTCACGTAGGGGCGAGGTGCGTTCTTCAGCTCCTTTCTCCTCCAATATATGTGAGATCTGAGCAGTTCATCTCCTGCGTGAAATCCCGGCGCGTGCGTATGACACGCGCGGACACGAACTATTCTTTTCTCTGCTAGCCAGCTTCCAAAATCTCGGCATAAACTGGCTGACCGGCTTGGGTGGTCGAAAGGCATATGGAAAAGAGTTGAGCGAGCGAGGTCGACATTCAGTGCATAAATCCTCATTATAAACAATATGACGCGCTTGAGACTACCACGCTGCGCTAAAGGCTGGGTTCTCAAATGCTGCCAGCTGATGATTCAAATCAGACCACTCAAACGACCCAATATGTTTCTTTAGGCTAACTAGCCGACAGTGCGCATGCAGACGGGTTCTCCAGACCTGTCAGCCACTGCGCCCCCCGGCGGATTAGAAAATTGACCGATTCGGATAGTGGACTGGTGCAAAGGGGGTGGAAAGAGAGAGAGAGAGAGGTCCACGATCTCAACGTATATTTCTCACTATAAGTGATCTGACACGCTAAAAACCGTAGCTTGGAAGGCTGCTAGCTGATGAGACGGCCCGGACTTCGCAGTTAGTCCAGTGTTGTGTGTTTGTATAGAGTAGCCGACTGATGCACGGGGGGAGAGGCTGCAGCGGCCTCTTCTTAATGTGGCCTCTGTGTCACATAACACACTGGAGTCCGATCTGGTATTATTGCATGCGCTAAGGTGTGGGCTTCCGCCTTGTCAGCCACCTGTGCCCTCTCCTATTCCGGTCTCCAGAATGAGCCACATGGAGAAAGAGTAGAGAAACACACTTCCCACGTTCATGAGAGGTGCTGGAGTTTTGGAATTTCTGAGGGCTGTATCCGTGATGCGTGTGTTGACGGTGTTGTGGTCGTGTTCACTGTGATTTACAGCGGGTGGTCGGAAAGGCCCTTGCGGTGGCTGGGCGTGCAAGGGGGGTGCGGGCGGTTGGGTCGATTGTCTGGTGTATGTAGGTGCTCCATACATTTATTCGCCGGTTCCCGTGCGGCGGATTGACAAGTGACCAGCCAGGCCGATGCGGTTACGGTCTGGGGAGGATTCTCTGGGAGTTGCAGAGTTGGTTTTGGTGGTGGTTACGGTGTTGCTGTTGTTGTCACTGGTGGGCGCGCTGGGCGGTGAGGAGATAATTGGGCTGGGAGGTGGTAGATGTACAAGATGTACTAGGCTTACCGATACTGCTGTGTATTCCACTGTCATAAATATGCATGTGACCGAATAGGTCCATGCGATGATTGAAAGTGCGCGGAAAGTTAAGGCGGATGCGGCAAGTGCATTACGGTGCCCCAGGCACTAGTTCGCCAGCCTCTATGCCACGGAATCGCAAGTGACCGACTAGGCCGATGTATGAGGTGGATGTGCGATCGCATTGAGGACAGATTAGGGCCGAATTCACATCACTGGAGATGGAGGTGGCGACAAGGAATGTATTGGTGATTGTCCAGGGTAGAGTTGTCCAGTTGTGCGTCCGCGTGACGGACGTAGTGGGTCGCTCACTTGCTTTCAGCTGTTGACCACGCCTAGCGTCCATTAACAGTGGCTCCCTGAAGCTAGGCTCTGCTTAGCGGCCACACCCCGGTAACCGCCTCGACTGGCGTGCTAAACCAGGTGAGGGTATACGTGTGTACATTTCCACACACGGTAAATCGGACTCACTGGCCGGATGGATCACAGTCTTGGTATCGCCGAGGCGAGGCTCCGTCTGCAACACCACAGGAGGCTACAAGGTAATTGAGCCCCCAGTTAAGCAGCCGCTGCTCTGCTGGATTATTATTTATCCACATCAATGTGCATCTACTCATTCA